>CAJQUW010004944.1:0-99737 GCA_907163375.1 Prostheceraeus crozeri
TAGAGTGATTGTAGGCATGGAGTGTATCTTGTAGAACCTTTGTCCAATTTTGTGTCAAGTTGGCAGTAAAATGTCGCCACAAGCGATTTTTAATGTGCGATTAAAACGTTCAACGAGTGCAGCTTTATAAGCACTCTTTACATTAAACAACTCAATGTCATGCCTCTCAAATAATCTTCTCATATGCTGATTTTCAAACTCTTTTCCTTGATCACTCTGAATTCTTTTTGGAATCCGACCTTCTCGAAAAATTGTTTGGAATGCTTTTGCTACTCCTTTCCTTCTTTAGTTTTTAAAGGTTGAGCCCACGCATAACGCGAGAAAATATCAATGACGGTTAAAATAAAATTATTGCCCGAGTTATGTTTTGAAATGGAGGCGACATCACACAAATCTGCTTGCCACTGTTTATCGATGTCATGAACAATATAATGGCGGGTGCGGTACTTCTTTTTCGCTTGTTTGTGGAGTGTATAGGTAGCCTGACCCTTTAACCTTCGTTTCACTTGTGATTGTGGAAGACCACTCGCTTTTGATAATTTCTTGATAGATGCAAATCCTGCCGGATGTTTTACATCATAATAGATTGACTTCAAACGTTCAGTCGATGACGACTGACTCTTTTTCCTCCTTCTCATCTTTTTGTTTTCTTGCCTTTCTACATTTACAACAACTGCAGCATTTAGCTTTAGCGGTTTTGCGATCATGTTCACATTGCTTAGGGGTTTCATTGTGAGAGCTGGCGCAGCAAGTGCAAGTGACAACGACATTCACCTCTGGCGGCTCATTACATTGCAAGCAACACATCTGCTTCATATTAATAGTCTGAGAACATGTATTTCTTTGGGATAACTTTTCTACGTTTTCCTTTTACTAGTTTTAGTGGTGATGTAGATCTACGTCGAGTTCTTCTCTTGTTTGCTTAGTGAGTGTGGGAGGGGATGTAGCAGGTGACGTCTTAAACCAATTTGTTGGAATTTTCATCGTCTGAAGCATTGGAGCAGTAGCCACTGTTGAATCAAGTTCTTTCAATGTCTCATTATTCAAAGCAAATTTTGGAACATTATGCTTTTTCAATAGTTTAAGAAAGTATGACCAACCAGGTGGAACATAGCCCTGACGGCGCTTTCTACGTGTCACATACTGAATCAAGTCTTCATAACGTGAAGCATCAATCACTTTATTTTCATCTGTAATGATTTCTCCTCTATCATTTACATTGAGATGGGGTTCAATACTATTGAAAAGAGATATGGCATGTGCGCGAGATGCTAAAGGTGTTGCAGTCGATACAGAGTCACGCATCTTATTCTTCAAGTTTTTCAATTGCTCAACAGTTTCCGATTGTAATAATACAGCACGATGTGGATCTTTGATGTGAACATTTTGCTGATAATCTATTTCTTTCCTATACATTTGATTTGCAAGAGGTTGCTTTACTTGTTGCATGGAAGTCAATTGTACATATTCATCCTGAGGAATAACAATCATGCGAGAATAAGAACTCATAGTTTGTAGATAATCATGGGAGTTTTCAAAATATCACTTCGAAATCTAAATTCTTCCGGACACTCTTGCGTAAAGTCAATGAATAAGTAACCGTATGGTTTTTCAGTAGCTGCTTGAAAAATTTCAATTAAGGCTTTTGATCCTCTGGGTGCAACTTGTCGCGCTAAAATTTCAAATTGACTTTTATCTCGCGGATTATTGAAAATAGCATAATAGTGTGTATTCAGGTTTCGTGTACGAGCTTCTTTTCCATCAGGAAACAAATTTTGTGTGATATAGATGATAAAGCACCTTTTATGATGTGCTGCGCGAGTGAACATATCTGTAACATCTTTTGAATTCTTACTTTCTTTTAATAGATCATCCAATACAACAACAGACGTTTTATCGCATTGAAGTCTGAAATCCATTTTAATACTTTGAAATTCAACATTTGCATAATTAACGCTTAGAGCCAAAGATATTACCCAATAGGTTACCCACGACAGGAGCTAGCATCGGAAGTATTGCTGAAAGGAAACCGCCCTTTTGTGTTAGAGTTTTCCTCTTTCTTTGAAGGGTGACTTTAGGATTGGAGATGAAACGCAATTTCGTAGCATATCGCTTAAGTAACTTTGGTTGTTTTGGTGCTAATTTCTTCGTCCTCAACTTTCTCACATGAGAAGTAATTTCACGAATGAATTTATCGTTAGCATGTCGTATAGCATTGTATCGCTGATTTGCTTTCATTCGTCGGAGAGCTTGAATGGCTGAAGAAAACTTTGAAGACTTTTGACTTTTACGTTTCGTCATTTTACGTTTCGCCATTTTCCGTGTTAGTCTTTGCTAAAACCTATCTTTACCACATTTGCATAGGTACTAACTATTGCGACATAAGTGACACTCGAAATGAGCAATGTCACAGTGGTTACATTTGCAAAGTTGAATGCAATTACATATGAAACAGCGTTGACAAAAAGCATGCTTACATCTCTTGAAGATGCGCTTTTCATTTCCATCCTTTCGCTTACATACATCACAACACATAGTTTCACCGTTACTGATGTCTATAGCAAGTCTTTTTGAAGATATGAATTTGCTAGCCTTTTCTAAATAATAGACACATATACAGAAGGAATATACTTCGAGAGTGAGCAGACATAGCTCGAAAACCAGTTGTGCTACAATCAAGTACCACTGCATTTTCAATTTTTCTTTATGGAAAGTTGAATGTGAATATCTGAAATCGCTTCAATCACTAGACTGCTACCATGATGGTTAAATGCGTTAAGACGTTCAGCAATTTTTATCATATGTCTTTTAAAAAATTCTTGGGGGTGATCTACCACTTCCATTGAATAAGAAGCAAAATGGAAAGAGCGACTTTCCACCTCTTCCTTTCCAAAATGACTAAACTTAATTTTCGCAACTAATCGCGCCATGACAATGCTATCAGAGAATGTATTCATTAACTCTAGAAATAGAGTGCTAGCATCATCGACCACTGCTTCGATGTCGGTCTCATCTTTATGAAAATTTATCACATAATCTTGAACAGCTCCTTTTAAACTTTGCCTATGAAAATGTAATGTTCCGCAGTCGTTTGAGAAAGACATGATCGCCCTTTATCTAACCCATCCATTGCATGAAAACAACTCTTCTCATAGTAACATTTATTGAATAACGGTAACAAGCATGCATTATAAATCAATGGTTTGAAACAGATAAAATAGATACAGCTGGTAACTATCATACAGCGAGCAATGATGACCATACAGGACTTTGGCAGTGTTGAGGTAAGGAGGAAAGAAGGATTGGTTATGAACGTAGCTACTACAACGAACAGACAAAATAGGAACACACAAATCCTTAAAACGTTTCGTGACTTTATGGTAGTGTTGATTCACTCTACTATCCCAAGGTGGGAGCAAAATGTCATCAATGATTAGATTGGGAAATACTTTCCTCTCCTTACCAGGATTATTACAAAAGATGCGTATAACATTGAAAGCAGCTAACCATCGTTTAAAGTCAATAAGAAGAGCACTCTCACAAGAAAAGCCATAGTCTTGCAAATATTTCAGATTAAGTCCATGAATGTGTTTTCTCGCCCATTGATCAACATTGGGATCGCAGTTGGCATGATGATGATAGACACTAACAATCTGATATGTCCAATTGTTCATAGCAATAGCACTGAGCTCCTGTACAGGTTCACCCTCACAATCCATAAAAATGATGATGGAAGCCTAAAACGGAAATTTACACATCTAAGGAAACGTTCTATAGCATATTACAAAATGAAGAATTACATCGATGCTTTTCACGACAAAATACACAAATGATATGATGGCAACGAAGAAGTAAAATGTATCTAATAAGACCACGTCCACGACACTCAAAGCACATAAGCGAATTGTCATAGGGTAGAGTTAGGAAAGGACTAGTAATTCTCCTTCTTTGATTTGCGTTTTGAGGCAGCATTCTTCTCCGACTTGCGCTTCGTACCACTGCTGTTAAGGATTTGATCAATTATGTCATCCACGTTGGGTGGTTTTGGAATATATAGGATGGATTCCATATGCATGGAGAGAGAGACTATTTTATTATCCTTATGCCGACCATAATATAGCCCATTCACTTTGAAAAGGATATCCCAAGTACCTTCTCCGAGCTCGTCGCAAGTGATGGGTGTTGAATGATCTCCCTCCTTCTTATAGTAAGTGCACCAATGTGATACCGGTAGGCAAATGTGATTGCCATCCGAAATCTTTCTATAGGGAGTATCCTTGTCATCTCTCGCCTTCCACTCTTGAGCAAGAGGAGTAGGAATGTCCATATTTAATGTCACGTACTCCTCAATAATATCAAGTTGGTGGCGAATGTACGGACTCACGGGGATCAGTATGTAGTCCCCATACTGATTGTGCATTATCTTGACATCCGTGGAAGGGAGCATTCCCGTTTGGAGTACTACGCTATGATCGTCATAACGCAAGACTTGTTTAAATTTACGCTGTAGCGGTGTAGGATTATGTACCTTGGTTGTTTCTTCCACTGGCCTCAGTTGTAGATGATCTGCGAACCTTGTAACGTTTGACCGCCATTTTCTCCTACTAGTGCAGCAAATGGAGTAGATGCCTGAAAATGAAAAAGATTGCATTAAGTTAACGTTCAAGAGAGGAGAGCGAGGAAAGTAGCGACTTACCATTTTAGTTGGATAATAGAACAGGGAACTAGAGAGAGAGAAAATGTGCGTCCGTCACTCGTGCGATTCAACGATGGAATGATTCTCACTGTGGAAGGCTCGCTATTTATATAGAAATGCTTGATTCTCATTGGATGATGATCCTCATTGGACAATAACATCAAGCTGATTCCAAATCTGGCCTCCGTTTACCAATCCGAGCCTTCGTTCGCCCGCTGGAGCTGTTTCTTGGGAAATTCTAACTCTGTCGTTTTTCGTCAATCTCCCAAAATCTTAAATAGCGTCTCACATCTAAACGAAGACAGATATGAACAAGCCGTTTCTTTCAGTGAATTTGTCTCACTCTTAGCTTTCAAACAAGCTATTTCACGACAAAATCCATCCACTACAAGCAAAATTGGAAGTTTGGTGTCGGGAGGGGGGGGAGGTCAGTGAAATTTGATGAAACAAACTTTGGTCAGGGTCCCAGGTCGAAATGCCACACTTTGGAAAATTTTCAAAATTTTGTCCATACAAAGTCACTCTGACACTTAGGATTTTTTCAGGTGACCTCCGACCTAAAATCTTGTAACAGCTCTAACTTTTGAACGGCTGGTCCGATTGACTCGCGACAAAAAATGTCATCGAGCAGTTTTTTCTCCTCTTTCAAACAAGTAGCTGTAAGACAAAATCCGTCCACTAGAACCAAAGTTAGAAGATTGCTGTCCAGAGGGGGGGAGAGGTCAGTGAAATTTGATGAAACAAACTTTGGTCAGGGTCCCAGGTCGAAATGCCACACTTTGGAAAATTTTCAAAATTTTACCCATACAAAGCCACTCTGACACTTAGGATTTTTTCAGGTGAGCTCCGACCTAAAATCTTGTAACAGCTCTAACTTTTGAACGGCTGGTCCGATTGACTCGCAACAAAAAATGTCATCGAGCAGTTTTTTCTCCTCTTTCAATAGTGATGCAAATGGAAAATTTTCCAGAAAATTTCTAGAAAATTTTCCGGAAAATTTTCCAATTTTTTCAAAATTTTCTGGAAAATTTTCTATTGGAAAATTTTGAAATTTATTTTTTGGTGATTGACGGTTTTCCTTTGTTTTGGAGACTTATTACAGTCGTTTGAAAAGACTATGTAATATTCGAAGTCCGAGAACTTCTCTATCATCCCTGTATGTTAACTTTTGGTACCAACTGCACCTTTTCCATGTCTATTTCAGATCTTTCCAAATGAATATCAGACATTAGATGGATTTCAGATTTCTCTAGCTGAATTTCAGATATCTGTCACAAGCTCAACTTTGAAAAGATCTTGAATTCAACTGGAGAATCTCCAATTCATCTGGATCATATCTGAAATTCATTTGGGCAGATCTGAAATCGATTTGGAACTATCTGACCATCTGAACCATAATTTGGAGGATGTGTATCCTCAACGAAGATGTCGGACATTGCGCCAGAAGTTTGAAGTTATTATAGATATTCTTTTACTTATCACAGATATCTTTAGTTTCCAAATATCTCACGAGTTTATAGTCTTTATATCTTCCAATATGGTCGCTCATGACTGCTGCGTGGACTGTGTGCTTATACTTCACATGTTCATCAACACATGGAGAATCTGTATCACTATGATCAACGCTGCATAATAAAGCTTAACTTTCAAGCTAGCAAACTCCAAGAGGAAGTATACTATTTTTGCTCCAGATCTTTCACATTGCATGAAATTATACCCCTATACTGTAAAGCAAGATTCACGCTATCCCAAACGGTGTCTGTGTGATAATTAAAAATGCTATAGCATAAGCCTTTGGTGGCAAAGGAATGTTCAAAAATCCGCGGACGGAAAGCGTATTGCTACGATCGCTTTAATCGAAATAATGATGAAATTAAAAGTTTTAGACCTAATTTATTGGTACGCAGCTGCATCGGCAGTGGAAGCGCTCAAATTATAGGGCCTATCAAAAAAATCAAAACTTTCAAAATTTTACAAAATTTTCATCACTATCTTTCAAACGAGTAGCTGTAAGACAAAATCCGTCCACTAGAACCAAAGTTAGAAGATCGCTGTCGGGGGGGGGGGGTGGGGTAGTGATGAAAATTTTGAATCAAAATTTTCCGTGGAAAATTTTGAAAGTTTTGATTTTTTTGATAGGCCTTGTAATTTGAGCGCTTCCACTGCCGAGGCAGCTACGTACCAATAAATTGGGTCTAAAACTCTTAATTTCATCATTATTTCGATTAAAGCGATCGTAGCAATGCGAGTTCCGTCCGCGGATTTTTGAACATTCCTTTGCCACAGTGGCTATTTGTGCCATTTTGTTAGCATTTTTAATTATCACACAGACACCGTTTTGGATAACCTGAATCTTGCTTTACAATAGGGGAACAATTTCATGCACTGTGAAAGATCTGGAGCAAAAATAATGTACTTCATTTTTGAGTTTACTTATATTAGCTTGAAAGTTAAGCTTTATTATGCAGCGTGGATCAGTGAAAGAAATTCTTCATGTGTTGATGAACAAGTGAAGTATAAGCAAGTCCACGCATCATTCATGAGCGACCATTTTGGAAGACATGAAGACTGTAAACTCGTTAGATATTTGGTAACTAAAGATATCTGTGATGAGTAAAAGAATATCTATGATAGCCTTTAACTTCTGGCCTATTGTCCGACATCTTCGCTGATGATACACATTTTCCATTTCTAGTTCAGATGTTCAGATAGTTCAAATTCGATATCAGCTGCCCAAATGAATTTCAGATATGATCCACATGAATCTCCAATTGAATTTAAGATCTTTTCATCTGTGCAACAGACATCTGAAATTCAGCTAGAGAAATCTGAAATCCATCTAATGTCTGAAGTTCATTTGGATAGATCTGAAATAGACATGGAAAAGGTGCAGTTGGTTACATAAGTTGACATACAAAAGTTTTCGGTCTTTGAATATTACATAGTCTTTTCAAACGACTAAAATAAGTCTCCAAAACAAAGGAAAAAACGTCAATCGCCGAAAAATAAATTTCAAAATTTTCCAGTGGAAAATTTTCCGGAAAATTTTCAAAAAAAAAGAAAATTTTCCGGAAAATTTTCTGGAAAATTTTCCATTTGCATCACTAGGTGGGGGTCAGTGAAATTTGATGAAAAATGTTTTGGTGAAGGTCCCAGGTCGAAATGACACACTTTGGAAAATTTTCAAAATTTTACCCATACAAAGGCACTCTGACACTTAGGATTTTTTCAGGTGAGCTACGACAGTCCTCCCTCCCAACCTGGCCGGTACACCACGCCGACCTGGCCGGCACACCACGCCGACCTGGAGAGCACATCACACACCACCTCGCGCTACGACGGCCGGCCAGAGGGGGGGACGTCAGACACGAAGCAACACGGCGGCACACCACGACCGACTCGACTGACAGGAGGGGGGACGTCAGACTGGAAGCAACACGACGGCACACCACGACCGACTCGACTGACAGGAGGGGGGGGGACGTCAGCGACGGCGGCCATCTTGCGCTATCCAGAAGTGGAGTTTTACTTACTACTACAATTTCGACCACAAAATTTTTGATCAACAACTAACAGCGATTACTACTAGGGTGGCAATCCGGCTTTGCGACGAACATGCCAAAAATAAGCAGACGTCATGAGATGATCAGATGAGCTGCTTTCACTGACTGATTTATGCATAAAAACCCACTTGCACAGAGACAATTTAGCCCTTGATACTGTCTGTGTGTAGACGAAACGCGTCGGGTGACTCGATATTTTGTTTACTCAATGAAACCTGCTTTTTCTTAATCATCATGACTGACTTCCCGAATCGATATTATCAGTAATGGAATCGAAACTGTGCACACATTGGGGATTCAACAAATGCTGATTTACCACTATAACTAATATATATACTTGCTCTATGGACTGGGTTCTTGAAATTTCATTGATTGTCATGCTTAATTTCCGCATAAGTAGGTTGCTTATTGGCAAATATTCATTTAACCAACTAGTTTCGTGCCACTAGAAAAGGGGCTGCATGTCGGTAGCATGTAAATTTGCCAAAATTTAGCATTTGGAAAACTGATCAAATATTTTTTGGACCGCAGGATCGTAATCTCCACAAAAAACTCAATCTTTTGATAAAAATTTTTCACTGCTTACAAACACGTTTTGAGTCGACACTCTGCCTACAATGTACTCAATCTATGAGTGTGAACTTCAAATCACTGAATCTGAAATTCGCGCACGAAAATCGAATTGTGCCCTCCCCTGCAATGCACTACATTCATTCTCTGATAGAGCCATCTAGTATCCGTTTATGTCGAATGCATGTAGAATTATTAGATACTACTTCGAAATTATCACATCTGCACAAGATGAATGCTTTTTTATTTGATGAAATGTGATTTCGTAAAATTTTAAAAAAGGAGAGGAGCTATGTGAACAAAACTTGTGTAGACCTAGAATCAAATCAGGCAAACTATTTTACTCATGTGAATGAGTTTCAATTGCACTGTTTTATTATATCAATAAAAATCCGAATAACTTTTTTTTAAATGATTCAAACATCTTTAAAACAATTGAACTGTATTCCAGCTGATCAATGTTATGCTCTTAAGTAAACGGCTGATTCAGACCCAAAATAGTATCATGACATCGATCACAATGACAACCTATTCATTTTTATTCCTCATTCTTCTTTATCAAAGTGCAGAGACTAGCATTGAAGGTAATGTTGATGCAAAGGACTTTCCGATGTTAGAACAATTTTGTCAGATTTCTTCAAAAATACTAAGCTTTTTCTTCTAAATGCATGTTGGAAAGAAAGCCGTTTTTGAACTTGGAGATAAATCTTTGACTGTCATGTAGTTTTTTGAAGCTCAGATTTGTGGCTTGGACTGGACGTTTCAATGTCATGGCAATAGGGGGGGGGATTTGTATACAATTCTCCTTAAAGGAGCTATGTGTGAATTGATTGCCGATCTTGAAAGCTGATGCAGTAATATGAAATTGCAGCAGCACAACATTCATCAAAATACGTAGATACGCGAATGTTATGTTAGATCCGTTGCAATTCACTTTACCAATTCGCTTTAAGTGTCGGTTGTGTCTTCAAACGTGTAATCTATAAGGTGCATTTGGCTAACTTTTTTTGTTGTCATGTTTGCGGCCAAAAATTGAGAACAGCGAACCTTTTGCCGTCGAGAATCTCAACACCAATCGCAGAAGGCGTGTAAGCATATTTTTTCTGTCCTTTTACTAATGCAACTCACGCATCTGTATGGTGCACGTCCGGATGTGCGGAATGTAGGGAATCACTGAAATAGTATGGGAAAATTGATTTGTGTGAGTGCATATGTCTGTTGGATTGAAGAGAAAATTTGCAAGGAATCATGTATGGAATCATTTAAACACAAACAATATTCGCACAGCACACATTGCAGCAGTATAAATTTTTGAACAGTCAAATGTTATCAACTGGTAAATGAGAAATCAAGTCAAGTCATATGAAACACACGGTCAGATGACAATGGATGTGTCACTTGTTCAACATGACTTCGCCACTAGCAAGACAGACCTCTGGCTTACAGTTGAGGTAGCAAAATATTGATATTTGTATTTATCAGCTCAGTTGGTTCAATCATTTTGACGACAGTATCTTCATATATCCTATTCTAGGCTGGGCAGAAGCAGTGACAATTTAAAATATTCTTCATTCGATGGATGCTCATTAGAGGCAAATTTTGGTTAAAGCAGTTTGACCTTCTAAATACTCATTTATTCGGGTTTGATATATTGCAGTTTGAACTGGAGCGAACTGAACTGGTGGTCTCATGTTCCTGCATTTCCTAATGGGAAATGTGTTCTCACATTCATGCTTTTCGCTATTATTCGGGCAATGTTGAAAATGAAATTGAGGAATTAATTTCTAGTTGTCTCCGTTATGCTAAGTGCCGAAGTTGATACGAGAGATTGCTCAATGAGACACAACATTAAGACTTTTACATTGTAGAATTTTGGTATGGGGAGACTGGGCTGATATGGCATATGGTTCCTCCTCACGAAACCATTGTGCTAAGCAATATGAAATGACCAGTGCTATTTCCAGAATCATCTCGTTATCAGGCAGTAATAATATTGGAATACCTGCTTCACCTGTTAACGTCTCAGGCGAGGTTGCAAAAATCGCTATCTTTGAGCTTGGTACGGCAACTTTGTGAGGGTGATGTTCATACACGCGGTTGTGTTGAAGAACACAACTCTTGTCGCAATTTCTCCCAGAAAAAGTTTTCATATAAGTGGACACATCACGACTACATGAAATAAACACTTCATGAGACATTAAAGTTCACCCAGGGTTGGGGCAAGTTGGCATGTGGTAGGATGGGGAGAGTAGTCATAAGATGTGATGGGGAGAGTTGGCAAGCCTCTTGAAGAGACTTGAGCAAAGTAAATAAATATTTGAAGTACTACTACCTTCCTTTGAAGTGGCAGAACAAATATCTATGCACAGTAAAGACCATGTTTCGAGCCCTTGAATGCTATTTAGGCATATAACTTTGTTAAATGGCGATGAGGTCATGATTCAGCGTCAAGGAGAACATCGGCTTTCTTGGTCGACATCAATGCAAGCCTTAAGTAACTGATGGAAGGGCGCGGTGTTATTTATGAATTCCCTGGGTCCATCGACAAAGAAACATACGGTATAGGTCGTCGCAAACGTCATTGCGGGAAATAGATATAGGCCTTCGGAATCGTCGTCGTGAGAAGCTCCGCAATATTAACATGGTGTAAAATATTTATTTTTGTCTTTACAATATTCTACGATACATATCTTTATTAACTTGAGTTATAATGTAATTGAAATTTTGTCGATGAATTGATCATGAAATTTCAATCGATTAAAGCCACTTAGTCGGTTTACCGGTTTATCATTCACATCCCTACTATAAAGTTAAATGAAAACTTGTTTGCTAATCGACGAAATTGCAAATTTGAAAAAATGGCCGTTTTAGGCTAAGTTGCCCACTCTCCCAACCTTGTGCCCTGCTTGTCCCACCTCCTATGACAAGTCACCCTACCCCTATACCAGCTCACCCCCCCTTCGAACATGACTATAAAAATGTCAAACATATGTATTGTGTATATAACATACAATGTATCACTCCGTTCTTGGTGGACCCCATCCATTCGGTGATTGCGTCGAAGTATTGCCTCCTTGGTCGTCCGCTTTCCCTCTTTCCTGGATGATATCCACAGATCACGTCCTTAACAAGACCACCTCCTCTGCAAGCGATCCCGAAATAGGAGATTTTCTTGCGCTTTACTATTCCCAGCAATTCACGATCTGCTCCGATCTCCCTGAGGACACTTTCGTTCGTGCGCCTTTCCAACTGATACGTAGCAGTCTCCTATGCGTCCACAGTTTCACTGCTTCGATTTTACTTCAATTGGATTCCGTGAGTGGCCATGCTTCAGATCCATAAGTCAAGACCGGTCATACCAGAGATCGTATAATGCTCATCTTTACATGCCTACGAATACCGCGATTTTTCCAGATATGTGTTAGGTCTTAGACGCGCTTCTTTGTCATGGCGATGCGGGTTCATATGTCAATAGTTGTCACCATTGTCAGTCTTAATGGAGCCTAAATACTTGAACTGCCGCACGCGTTCTATTTCTTCATCATTTACCATCAATACTTTGTTCTGTTCTCCCAATGACATCCATTTCGTCTTATTTGTATTACTCTTCAGGCATCTGAAGTATATATCAGGAAAGTATATGCTCAGGCCTATTTGTGTTCAGTTTTTGATTACGTGTTGCTGCCTCACATAAGCGCAAATGAAAAAGGAAGAATTTAAATATATAATATAATAGTATATAATATATAATAATTATAAAATGTACGATCACAGTAAATTATGTTTTGAATCATACTAAAGTTTGAAAAAAGTACCTTGCAAAATAACTCTTGTGCGCAAGGTCGACAACAATGAACAATTACTATATTGATAAATTTGATTTGATAAAATTTGATAGATTTGATAAAATTGATAACTCTTGCGTTTGATTGTCAAACTGACGAGAATGGTGATCAATCTAATATATTTCGAGGTCAATTTAGCATTAAATCGATAGGTTGGCTTTTGTCAAAGCAAGAAAATAATAGTGTCAAATGGGATAGTAATTGTTTTTTTGTGGTTTCAAATATTTAGCATAAGTATCGCAGTGAAAGACCGTCTACTGTGCCTATTTCGTAGTAACATTTCTATTAGTTTTATTAAATAGAATATCGTTCTGTAATTTTCAGCATTTCTGTGAACTTTTTTCGGTTTTTCTATATAGATCTTCTCCTTTTGTGCTGAGTTGTTTAAAAGCAATCTTTGAATACCATTTTATTATAAAAAATTTCGACGTTTCGGACACACTTACAAGGTCCGTTATCAAGAAATGTAATGAAGATAAAAAATGCCAAAAAGTTTAAATTCAAAAGTTGTGGAGAGATCAGCATTAAGTAAAAACAAACTAGCCATGAGAATGGCGGTAACATTTATAAGATTACAGAAATGCTTAAAATTACAGAACGATATTCTATTTAATAAAACTTGTATAATGAATAATTTGCATCCCAAATTTACGAATATTTCTATTAGTCTAAAATATTACTTTCGAAAATGCTAGTGCATGCAATGCTACTGCCTCCGAACCGCTATAAATTCCTTTTTCTTATCCTGTCATTTACCCTTTGCTGTTCATGAGTGCGCTTGCACTCATGTACTGCCGCCTCGTTGTCTGCGCCGATGTCGATCACGTGACCTTCTGCTGATAAGTGGTGTTTGGCGCGTTCGCTTACACAGTTCATTCCTCGTGCACTCTTGAACAAGGCAGTTGTCCGCGAAAATTTGAGAATTTTAGCAATACAGCAGCTTTGGCTAAATTACACTGGTGTGTTTTTCTTTGGATTTATGAGAAAATGCTGCTAAGGGAGAATTTCAACTTGCTGAAATCTTTGCATCCGAGCCAGGCGGATTTCCCTTTCATGAGGCAATGTTTCAATGTGAGTGAGCGCATGGCAAAGGCGAAAGTACAACTCCAATTTTTGAGACTTGTTTGGTGAAGAACATTTTTCCTAAGACTATTCATAACCTGCACCTACCTGGATTTTACCAGCTTCCGTCCTTCAGCAACAAAGCCACGTTGATCAAACGAACAATTATGACCCATATGAAGCGCTATTTGCAATCGAGGTATTATTCAAATCTTCAAGCAGCCATGGAAAACAATTCCAGGATTCGAGGAGGTGAAGAAGCCACACACGCAGAGGCTTTGATCAACTCCTGCAAAGTTGCATATCATCATGCTAGGCGCTCCCATCAACGTCACTTACAGCGGAAAGTGGCAGCTATGACTCGCGAGCGACGCGAGCACATTATTGATGATGAGGCTGCTGGGGATGACCACATCGAATCCAGAGTAACCGATATGACTGGCACTCTGGAACCCGAAGAAGTCAACCTGCTTGCCAAGGGTCCCAAATTTGCTATCAAGGAAGATTTGTCGGACAAAGTACTACAAGACGTGCACGTTCAACTTTGCCGAATGGGTTACCAAATGAGATGGCGAGAATACAGGAAGAATAAAGCTACACGGGCCACAGACGACTCCCAAGCAAATCTGCAAGAAGAACAGTCAATCCCTAAATTTCCTGAAACACAATATGTTTGTGTGCCTCCTCCAGCTGACATTGACACTGAAACAAAGATTCGTAGATGTCGAGTGGATATTGCCAAGCTGATTGACTCTGCAAAGAATTCACAAAGAAGATTCCAAAACCTCACAAAGCAAGAATTCACAGTAATCAAGAAGTTGCAGAACAAGTCCATAATCCTTCAACCCAGTGACAAAGGAGGAGAATTCTGTGCTGTGGAAGAAGATGTCTATCTACGAGCGGGGTTTGAGCATCTAGCAGACTCTACCCTTTATGAACCTGTGGATAATATAAGCATGTCCACTATCGAATCGAAGTTAAATGGTGCCTGGAAGGAAGTATCTTCTGCTTGTAATCTCCCTAGAATAATAACTTCCACCTACATGAGTCACAACTCCAAGTTCCCACGTTTTTATCATCTGATAAAGACTCACAAAAAAGGTACCACCATGAAGATCAGGCCGATAGTATCCAACTGCCAAGGACCTACAAAGAAATTAGCTTTCCTCCTCAAAACTGTTCTGAGCCCCCTGTTGGATTCTGTACCCTCCCACCTCAGGAATAGCACTCAACTAATGGACGAAATATCCAAGTTGCACAACTCTACGCTACAAGAGAACTCATATCCTTTCAGCCTAGACGTGTCGGCACTCTATACATCAATACCTGTGGAAAATGCTATAGAGTCAGTCAAACAACACATAGAGGAAAACAAGGATATACGAGTACAATTGAGGTCGGACCACTTCAGCCATCTCCTACATATAGTGCTCACCAGCACTTATTTCAAATTTGAAGGTAAAATCTTTCGTCAGATCAGTGGATTGCCGATGGGTAGCAGTGTGGCAGGAATCGTGGCAATATTATTCATGCATAGATTGGAATGTCTTCCCGTGAGAAGTATGCCTATAGCATTATATAAGCGCTATATTGATGATATTTGTATTATCACCACAGACGAAGCTGCAGCTATGAAAATATTGGAGTTTATGAATCAACAACATCCGAGCATTAAATTTGAAATCGAGCATCCTATCAACAACGGCAGAACCCTGAAGCTTCTGGACTTTGAATTCTCAATAACAGACCAGGGCAAGGCTACTTTCAACTTCTACAAGAAAAGAGCAAAGAAACCCTTTTTTGTGCATTGTGACTCGGCCCTACCTTCACAAACGAAAAGGAATATCATCCGGAACGAGGTGGATCGGATTAGAGAAAGATGTACAGATAGTAGAGACCTCGCCTCCAATCTTAATGACTTCAAAAAATATTTTGAAGAACAACGGCTATCCTTGTAATGTGGCTCAGCAAATCGTTCCTGTGAAGCCGAACTTCAAGAGAAAGAGAAAAACCATAAAGCGCATTGAAGACCCTATTTTCCTGAAGATGCCGTATGTTTCCGACCAGCTGAACAGGAACATCAACAGGGTGCTGCAGCAAAATGACCTCCCAGTCAAGATGTATCATAAGACAAGAACACTAAGAGACGTCCTCAGGAAGAAGGAGGAAGCTGATGAATGCAAGCTGAAGATCTGTCCTGTAAAGGACAACAAGTTGTGTCATGTCACCAATTGTGTGTACCAGATGAAGTGTAGCAGCTGTGGTAAGTTGTATATTGGCAGCACTATTCGGCCTCTCCACATCAGGGTGCGTGAACACATAAATTCGAGCAGCAGCTCAGTCTTCAAACATAAACTTACTTGTAAAAGCATCTTCCAAACAGAAATACTTAGCCGTGAGCATCAAATGACATCGCTGAGAATACTTGAGGCTATAGAAATAAAAAAGAGACAGCCCAGCATCAATTCCCATCAGGAACGTGAGGAGCTGAAGGACATTTGTATTTTAAACTTTTTCTTATCCTGTCATTTACCCTTTGCTGTTCATGAGTTCGCTTGCACTCATGTACTGCCGCCTCGTTGTCTGCGCCGATGTCGATCACGTGACCCTCTGCTGATAAGTGCTTACATAGTTCATTCCTCGTGCACTCTTGAACAAGGCAGTTGTCCGCGAAAATTTGAGAATTTTAGCAATACAGCAGCTTTGGCTAAATTACACTGGTGTGTTTTTCTTTGGATTTAATTCCCCTCCCACTTTAAAAATTAGTCACGATTAACCGCGGTGCATCTTCGATGCAGTTTCGTCTATAGCCTGCAGTATTCATTTATCCTTCGCTTAATTATGGAAACGCACATTGTGTCATGTAACTATCGGAACATTTTTTTTAATCCGGAATATTTCCTTTAATAGTTGGACACACTCTTCATTTCATCGGATTATTTACAAATCAATTAGTAATGAGCTTTGTGGGGGATTTTCAAACATTTTTAGTACGTTGAGAAGCCAAAGCTATGGCCGATGTGATACAGTCGATCTGATTTATTTGCCTTCTCGTAGCGCATTAAAAGATGCAATTTCTACTTTACTAATTACCACAGTTTCCATTGCGGAAGTACATGTGCTTGTATTAGACTTTCACCAATTTTTAGAGAAAATATTGGCTCCAAATAGAAGCCCGGGACTCTAATTTGGCTCTTAATTATATAATGTTTATTAAAGGGTGTAGTTCGGTCAAAATTTCAACCTTGTTTCTATGGCTTCTTCTTTGCATAATAGTCAATCTAGTGAACTTTGACGCACTTCTGATTCCTCAATTAGCCGCAATCATCAACTTTAGGAGACGAGATGACGTCACACGTGCCAGTGATCTGATACGCCACTGCTAGCATGCTAGGTGACGAATCAGCTAGGCGCAAGAGGATCAATGCACAAGGAGAAAATGAACTGTAGAAAATGCGAGATCTAAAGTCATTGACAGGAAGTCATTTGTGGATGCTCCTGAAGACATGCAAAATGCCTAAAATGGCACAATGCTGCGCAAACATCTGCACAAACAAAACGGAAGATGCAAGGAAACTTGCTTTCTACAACATTCCGAAAGACAGAACAAATGGATATGTAGCATTGCACGAGGTCATATTAAACCGACGAGGCATAGTGTTGCATATTCTGAACGATTCAAATAAGATGGTTAACTAAAAGACCAAAGATATGCAAAGTGTGATGTTGAAGGGATATTGGAAAATCAAACAGCCGTTACTCCACTTAAGTAAGGTGACTGAACCATTCTTGAAAATGGGACGCAAATTAATTAAAATTTTCTATCGCTAAAAGATATACATGTTCTACAAAAACTGAATGAAAGTCGGGCCAACATTTGTTATCAACTAATTCTTAGACGAACTTCAGATTTCTTCAGATGAAATGGATATGGATTTCGATACTTACCATGTAACATGTGGAAGTGAGAGTGTGGACTTCCACACTCTCATTCTTTAAATGCGTCGCATCTGCGTTTTTAGCAAGATTGCAGAATGTGCCGTTTTTTTAAGCTTTTGTTTTTGGGACCTGTGAATCGGCAAATTTAGAGTCAAATCGAACCGAACCGTAGAAAATACACATAGACCTAACTTAGCCCATCTTGGTGTGCGATTTACTTAGCCAACTATACATTTAGCCAATAGGAAAAAGCGCCCACTAAATGGGCGATAATAATCATGTAATTTACATGGTTGTTGAGAGATGCTGCTATGACACCTCGCTACTCAGAAAGAAATAAACACTCAAGTTAAAGTGTTATTCTTTGTCTGAGATAATTAGTCTGCTGCTCTTTATAGCTACAATCTATCTCGAATGATCTGTTGACGCTCAATATTTATAAGTTGGACAATGGATGTTGATTTGACATGTGATTTTTCATTGGCATTGTTTTGCCAAATTAGGTAGCCAGACGATAGGGATTAGATGTGTAACCTCAGGTTTATAGAAACAAGCTAATTCGAATCTCATGCGGGACTGGAGATATAACCTGCATCAATCGCTCCTACACCTTCAGTCCGAAAGCCCTGGCAAGCACACATTTCATGAACTAAAAATCGGCAGATTCCATCATTTCTACCTTAATTTTCATTATGAGTGTCTTAAAAGATCACAAAAGACTTGAACTTGCCAGCTTGGAAGTGGGAAATTATCAATTTTGAGTAAAATCAGTAAATCAGTAAGCCAGAATTGAAAAATCTAATGTAAGGCTTCTAAGTCGACAATGCACCTTATTTTGCACTTAAACACTTAAACTCATTTAGGTTCTGTACCAGACGTCCTATTGACTTAATCTTTGAGATCTAAATGATTCGAAGAACATTTCGTCTCCGCAAGCCATGGAGCAAATCTCAACCTGAAAAAATCTGTCATGCGTACCAAATTAGTCAATCACAAAAAATTGACGAATTTCATTGACTTAAAGCAATGATAGAAATCAGACACTCATGGTCGAGATGAAATTCTCCTTTTACCCTGAAGCATCAAAGACTAAGTCAATCGGGTACTTGGTTCAAGAGTTACTTTTGGTTCACATAATGAAGGTGATCACCAGTGCGAATTTTTTTAAAAAATGTTTTTACATTTGATTGGCCTTGTTATAAAGTATGATCATTGTCAAAGGATCAGATGGTTTACTGATGCAGAAAATAACATTTTGTTATTGACTAGATCTGTTGAGCGCTGCTTTCTAGATTGATTTACAATTTTGCTTTAAATCAGTACTTGTGTATTGTACACGAACTCAGGTGAAAGAATTGACTGATCTGAGCACGCACTAGAGCTGACTCGACTAACTTATTCAGTTTAGCAATCGACATTTTCAACCATTTTCAGTGAGATTCCAACTGCTTAGGCATTGTACAAGTCTCTGGAACGCAGAGCGAGGTTAGAAAAATGATGAAATGAGCCAAAATATTGCACTTGTGCGAAACAACCTTGTTTCATTTTAATTTTTTTAAAAGTTTTTCTTTAGTGTACAATTAGACTTGTCTTGTTGCTGATATTGCCACATCACTTATTCGCTGAAAAACTGATCGATTCTTTAATTACCCTGCTATGAATGCTGGCTTCCCTGAACTTAGAACCAGATTTCTGGCTGAAGGCATGTGAAGTGACATTCTGATTCTTATTGCCAGTTGAGGGGAATATGATGCAAGAGACAGCGGCAGTACTGTAAGATGCCCTAGGCAATCACATTGACAGAGCAATATGATTATTAAGTATAAAATGCGAGTCAGCTGTTTAGCTCACCAGCACCTCTGTAACCATGAGATACTCAAAATGTCACGCTCACGAATTTAGACAAAATGCTGGCCTGTTTTTGCTTATATCCTCAAACTATGGAATAGGGTTCAAAGAATAACCAAATGATTGTACCTGAAGAAAAGTACTTGATAGTATACAAAATATTGTTTTGGGATTAAAGTACTAATACCAATGAAGCTCGGAGTCTTATTACTTACCTAATCATAATTGCAGACGGTGTCGAAAAAAGCATTTGGCCAATATTGCTTGCAATTCAATCAAAATTAAAAAAGACCATTATCACTCTAATTGTCAGCTTTGTTAAATTAGCTGATTTTTGTTTAACCGGCAATTAGCGTTATGAATATCTTCTAGAATTTTACATCAAACGCTCAAGGAATTTAGAGATTCACTTCAATCTGCAATTTTTCCTTGCGATATTACAAGCTCCAAGAACGCGATAACGTCTTCTATTTAATTCAGTGTGCTCATTTTTATCTGTTAGATTGCTACAATGTTTTGATGTACTCCTGATTGAGTACCACGTAACTTCGTACCACGTAACGTACACCCACGTAACTTTTTTCTTGGTATGTTGCAGACCTGCCAACTGTCCCGGATTTTCCGGGACAGTCCCGGATTTTGGAGCTGTCCCGGATGTCCCGGAAAAGTTAAAATGCTGTCCTGGATTTTGAATTTATTAACCTAAGATGAATTCTAGACTGTTTAAGAACGCATATTTCAAACATTTGCGCTGCGCGCGCAATCCTAAGGGCAATTCCACGCAGTCACGAACGAACTTTGCAGGATTTATTATTACATTTCTGATTGTCATTCCTAACCTATTGAAACGGTGATAATCATACTTTATTTGAATTGGCTGCAATATTCACTGTTTATGAAACACTAGCCAAACCGATGAAAAAATGTGTATTTGATGGTTTAAAATACAATAGTTTGAGTGGTCACGAACGAACACAGAACGACAAGACTTTTTCGAAAAAAAATGTAGACGTTAATAACCTCCAAAGCTCTGGATTCTTCATCACGAAATTTGCTCTGATTGAATAGATTAGTATGCTATTTGATCAACTTAAATGCTGAAAAGAAATCTAGAAACGTTTGATTACTAGCAGTTCATAAGTTTCGAGAAGTGCGGTCACGAACGAACATTTTGTCCAACTTCATCAGAAAACATATTCGAAAAAGAAATCAGTCACAAACGCGCTCCATGCATTCCTCTGTATAAAGATGAAGTTAATAAATCATTTCGGAACATTTGCTTCGTGTCGGGCATCGAATATCTATTGGCATTCGTCGTTTTTTTTTTGGCATGCAAGTTCATTCACGAAAGTTAGTCATACTGGCACAAATTTACAAAGAAACGACTTATGGCTAGGTACAATTTTGACGCACTTCTATGTCCTAGTTGCTTGTAAGTTATTCTCAAAGTTTCCAAGAGTGAAGTTTCTTGACTCTCGAGTAATTCTATTTTTAGCAGTCCATGATATTTCAAGACTGATTTAATCGATATGGAGACAGATGTACGTCTTAGGTGGAGAAACACACATCAACCATAATGTAAAGCTTTTTTAGTAGCCTTGGGCTTCCCATGACATGACTGATTAACGGAATGGGAGCAAATGTATGTTTTGGGTAAAGAATTTTTAGTATCCAGGAATTTCCCATGAACATGGGTATAAGTTGTGCTATTTTTAGTAGTCGTGGGCGTCCCATGAATATTTTTGACTGTGAAATATAAAACAATGGAAGATATATTTCAATGTGATTCATGACCGAAAAATGGGCAAGACTCAAGCTGAAATCGCGAAGAAGTATCGTTCCACAAATTCATCATATCTTTCCCGAGAAGTTGACCGGATGAGAGTGAGACGTTCAAATATGACCCAAGAAGAACTCGAACGTGATCGTGAGAAGGCTAAAGTAAGGATGAAAAATCTCCTAGAGAAGAGGAAGTTGAATGATTCCAACACGGTTTTCAAAACAAAAGCGGCCGAATCGAAGGCAAAACAGCGAGTGATCAATGCAATGCCACGTTCCCCACGTCACAGGAAAGTCATTGCACAAGCAATTGCTGAAGAATACCAAGTCTCCAGCAGCTCGTCGTTCATTAAAGGGAAGAGAACATCTTTATCAGAAAGCCACAAAGACACCATTACTGATTTCTACGATCAGGATGAAATATCTCGTGTCTGTCCATGAACCAAAGACTATGTTACTGTGCGCGAAAAAGGCGAGAAGATGAAGGTTCAAAAGCGTTCGTTGATCTACACAGTTGGAGAGTGTTATCGAATGTTCGTAGAAAAACACGGCAAATTAGTTGGCAAGTCTCTTCTATGATGCCCGTCCCAAACACGTCATCCCTATTGGCAAAACTCCACACAACGTTTGCTGCTGTGTGCTTCATGAAAACTTAATGTGCTTGCTAAATGCAGCCTCATCTGCGGGATTGATGACATTACCGTGTTATCATTCTAATTGGATTGTTGACAATGCACTGTGCAGGGTTGCCGCGTGTACATGAAATTCTTGATGTACATGAATTGTACATGAAAACGAAAAAGTGTACATGAAATTCATGATGTACATGAATTGTACATGATTATTTTGTATATGTCAATAGCAACAGTTTATCCTTTTTTTTCATAAAACTTGAATTTAAGAACTTCGAATACGGAACTGATGTAGCTTTTGAAAGTATGAATATTATCTCTTAAATGAGTCAACAAGATAATTTGAATATCAATAAACCTTAACTTATACAATGAACGTAATTGAAATCTTTGGGTCACTTACTACGAGCGTATATTTCATGTACGAGTATGTCCCATACATATCGTATGACCCACGTCCCACATCATATATACCATATATCGTATGTATATCCCATCCTTTCGACAGCGCGAATGTTGATTCCTGGTATGTCTTCAAGAGCAAGGTGAGGCCGTTCCGTTTGTGCTTTTTCGCTTTCAAATCAAGGACGTCAGACATCAGACTGAATTCAACTATCAACAGCTGGTTCCTGCAGTTTCTACAAATTTGGACGAAATTTTGCAGTTTCTACAAAATTTTGGTTGTACTGTTGTGTGTCATGTTACAAATACGTTTTTGTTTCGTATGATGTGTTCTTTTTTGTCAGCCGTCACTCAATCGAATAAGAAACCTACGATGGTAAGCCACAATATTATTTGTTGATATGACGCTTTATATTTATTGAAGCCAAAAGATAATAAAGACTACTTCTATTCAAGTAAAATCTTTTGTACTCACATTCCATGTACAGTAATCATACCGAAAATTTAAATGTGCTATTATTCGTTGGTCTAATAATAAGTGCGATTACGAAAGCTATCCATACAAACATATAAGATTATGTTGTTGTAATTTAAATATCCTCAAAAAGTTTGATGCACTTATATAAAGCATAAAGCAACATGCAAGTCAACATTAAAAAATGGTGTGATCTCGTACGTGTGTGTCCACTTTCCTGAAGATTTTTTGTATAATTCAATATAAATTATGTTCTCATTTACTGTGTATTCATGTATTCCTATGCAGGCCCATATCGAAATGGCTCATTTTAATCAAATCACTGTTTTTTAATCGTTCATGATATGTTATAGATTTTAATCTTATCAGGTCTCTACGTACATGTGTATTGTATTTCAGCATGACTTCAAAAAGACCATTGCGAGGCTGTAATGTCTTTAATGACAAATGGAAGGATGATCCTGCCTTTTCAGAGTGGTTAAAGCCAACTGCTAACAGAGCATATGCTGGGTGCAAAGTATGCGGTACGAACGATATAAGTCTTTCCTCTTTAGGTAGAGCAGCTTTGACGTCTCATGCAAACGTAAATATTTTTTAACCCTTTACTGCATGAATTTCGAAAAACTGAAGCAAACGAACTCAATATTTTTATATAAGTTCGTTTTGGTGTGTAATGAACATATGCAAGGAACCCAATCTACTTACTGAAAGAAAAACAATTAATTGAGGAAATATTTATTTGTTGTATATGTACAACATCATGCAATAAAGACTGCAAAATGACAGTGGTTGAATGAAATGTCATCTAGAAAGTTCGCTGACTCTTTGTTCACACATATAAAAGCTCACTAGCGGGTAAAATGCATCGAAGTCATATACCAAAAAATATAATTTTTGCATGGTGTGAGATTCGCAAAAACAGTTACGCTTTGGTTGCATACAGAAGTTGAGCATGCAGCCAGTACATTTGATGAGTGTGTACAGCGGTTTTGCGTACTTGTTTTTGCAAAATGAACATTTCTGTTGTTTTTGCATAAAAATCGGCAGATGCTGATCAGACGGAAAATTCTCTTTGTCATCTTTGTTTAGTGATGCTGGGCGGCCTCTCTTACGACGTTGACCGGATGATAAAAGACTATTTGCAACGGAACTTTGGAATTTCAGCAAAGACATAACGGGGATAGACATAGAAGTGCAACGTCGTCTGTACAGTAGCCAACCGTTAATGATCGCCACGTTGATACAATAAAAAAATAAGTGGTGGTACCACTGGCGAGATTTCATTCTAACTCTGTATAGCGACATCAACATGTCTGAGAGGTCGACTCCGCCCAAATTTGTGTTGTATGCATCAATCATTTTTGGGCATTGCACCGAAATGGTTTCCTTGTCTTTCCTGCTCAATCTCTGCACAGGTGCTGACAGCTCACTACCAATATAATTCGACGCGAGATTGACTGCTGAACGTCATCACTCAGATGCTCGTCGTCACTTTCATCTCCAATCGGGATAAGTAACTCAGCGTCATTTGCGTACATCCTTGTTATCGCAAGGATTTAGATATTCGAGCGAGGCGGGTAGACATCTGAAATAAAAGGGTTTCTTGCAAGCAAGAATTGACATACAAAGGACTAATGTCGATTATATCCTCCTAGCTATTGAACTTGATTAAAAATGAGCAAATCCGTATAGAACGCTCGATATTACTTCTATCCGTTATTGCATAGTGTTGTACATATACAACAAAGGAAACCTCAGAAACCGAATATGTAGCTGTTGGTGAAATACTATGATTTTTATCATGCATTTAGTTAGTGATCGATTCTATTAGGATAAAAATCTGTGAAGCTGTATACCTTGACTTCAAATACAAAATCAGTCAATTACTCGGACAACTCACCTTGACTCCAGACGGGTGCAGCAAGTCACGTTCAGCCTCTTCTTGGCGTTAGATGAAAGCAGAATGCATCGATTAGCGTGTGGAAGTGCCACCTCAGCTCTATCAACTAATCAAATCGCACTCACAAAATAGAGCAATCCTATTGGTTAATCAATGAAAACGTTGAAATCCGTTGTTGTACTCGTACAACGTCATGCAGTAAAGAGTTAATTTATTCACACTTTAAATTTTCATCTAAAACATGGATATGCTTTGTTTTTGTAGGGAAAAAACACCAGAATCGAATGGAATCACGAAAATCAAGCAATACGATCAATGATTTGTTTTCATGTCAAACTTCTGAATCTTCTTCCACCTCTGTCCAATCAAGCGCACATGTAGGTAAACCATCATCCGAACCAACTTTAGACGATTTTGTTAGAAAAGATGAGACATCTAAATCTGAAGTCGTCATGACTTTACTTGGTGTGAAGACACATATGTCGGCTAATAGCATTGATTACTGGGCAAAAAATATCAGTGGAGTTTGCCCTGATTCTGATATAGCTTCAAAAATCAGTATGGGTCGAACGAAGTTTTCATACACTCTTTGTCACGGAATCAGTCCTCTTTTACGTGAAAAGCAGGAAGAGGTCATGAAATCGGTTCCAGAGTATGTCGCAATGTTTGACGAGAGTCTGAATACTGTTTCCCAAAAATCCCAAATGGATATCCACGTTCGCTTTTATGATTCCATTGAGAATAAAGTTGTTACACAATTCTATGATTCTGTGTTTCTCGGTCATACTAAAGCTTCTGACTTATTCAGGCCTGTGATTGCTCCTCAAATTCCTCAGATTCCTCAAATATTATTTCAACTCCTCAAATCCTCAAAAATTCCTCAAATATTGCTTAACTAAGAGAAATTCCTCAAATGTGACACATTTCAGACTAAATGTAGGATAATGTATTGTTTTTTGGCGAATGGTGATGATATGTAAACTTCCAATCAAGAAGCTGAGATAGAATCCTGTAACATGTATCCTACATCCTGACTCCTGAGCTTGAACAATTATGATTTATAGCGTGTTCTTATTTCACGTCGTTTTCATTTCTGGAAGCTACATGTACATATCTGCAGATGTTTGGGTTCGTCCGTACTTCTGCTATGCAGAGAAGTCTGAAGTTGTTGTCTGTCGAACTCCTTAGTGTAACACTTTCACGTATTTAATAAGTGAAGCACTGCGATCAACCTACAGAAATTGTATATTTGAACACAGCAATCAATTTTAACTTCCAACATCATAATGTTGCGGAGAATCCCAACAATAAAATGCTTATTCAATTATTTTCATTAATTATCTTGACCTGTTTCACAGCCTTCATTATGTTTCTGCGACTATATGGTTGCCAAATGCATGCCTGTGCTTCTTAAAGAACTTTAGGATACTTTAGGATAGGTATCGATCTTCTATATCCTTTTCTATTCTTTCTATGTGATAACGTGGAGGTGGCCTAGCCCACTTGGATTTCAATGCTCTTATCAACTGAAGCTTTTGCTTTACTCATTCTCTTCCATTATATTTCCGCTGAATATGAACACATCCGATGGGGTAAAGCGGATGGTCTCTAAATGTGGTGTCTATATGCCTCCTGGTCACTAGTGTGTGGGAGTTAGAAGCTTATGAGGCTGTGCTATCCCATGAGTCTGCAGCTACGTTTTCCAGGGTTTGCAGACCGACATCTGAACACAGGTTGGTGTGAAAGTAATGCACAAATCGTTTATCGTTGTATGCGAACTTGGATTAATGAAGACATTCAAACCAAATATTACTGGGTCGGTAGATTTTCAACCTGGCTCTACTTCAAGATGTGGATGTCAATATCTCAGCGGAACTTCATACGAATGGAGGTGATAATCTTTCACTCTTTGCCTAGATGAGACCAACGACTTAGCTGGCAAGCCTGTTCCTAACATTTATTTTGTGTCGTCTGAGAGAATTTATGTTCATTTGAATATAGATTGGAGCGATATGATCAAAGCGCTGACAAGTAAACAAGAGCCACCAAAACTTATGCAGTAAAAAGTAATATATGAATATATTCGTGTGTAATGTGGCGTATCCTTCATAATACTGAATTTTTGTGAGTCACAAGCAATGCATTCCGTCAACGATTTTGATCTTTTTATAGTTATGGGTTACTCTCCTCCCAAAATTTGTCTAAAATCTGTCAAAATTAGTCGTTGCAATAGCCACGGATGCCTGTATTTAGGATATTTCCTACATTCAAAAAATTGCAGTAAGCGAATCTGACAAGTATAATTGAACTGGCGACGATAGCGCGAAGCACAGCGATATCAGTAGCTTGATCTGACATTCTCTGTTCGACACATTCTAAGCAGATAGTACTTGAGGTCAACAAATTAAATTCGTAACAACGCGGGAAGTGATTATGACCAGGCCAATATCCCTTTGTAATATACACAACTTCAAAAAGTGTGATGTGGTCAACCCTGGGGTTGCCTTCTTCGACTTTCATGACTTGAAGTTCGGCCCAAAATCCATGCTAAAATTTGGAGGTTTTTTGCAATTACCATTTTAGGCTCCGTTTTCATTCCTCAAATTTTTCAAGGAAAATCCTCAATTTTTCTCATAGGCTAATCACAGGCCTGCTTATTGAAAGGTTTTTGTGAGAAATTAGAAGGGATTGATCAATTGAGGCATCTTATTGCCGTGTCTATGGACGGTCCTTCAGTTAACTGGAAGTTTTTGACTGATTTAGAAATCAAGCGAAGACTCCAGAATTTTCCCGAGTTGTTACAAGTAGGAAGCTGTGGACTTCATATTGTTAATCAATCTTTCGAATGCGGCCACTCTTCCAGTTCATTTGAAGTCAATGTGATTTTGAAAGCTGCTTACAATCTGTTTAAGGATAGCCCAGCTCGCCGGTCCGACTTCATCGAAATAACTGGCTCTGATGATTTTCCCAAACGATTCTGTGCTGTGAGGTGGTGTGAAAATTCTTCAGTTGTGAAGCGTTTTCTGTCTTCCATCGATAATTTGCAAAAGTATTGCAAAGAGGTCGAACCCAAACCAAAAGTCAAGTGTTTCGAAAAACTTGAAAATGCACTGAAGAGTCCTCTTACAAGACCGAAACTTCACTTTTTCCAGTTCATCGCATGGCTTGTGGAACCATTTCTCACACCCTTCCAAGCTGATCAGCCACTTCTGCCATTTCTTTGCGATGAGCTCTTGGATGTCATGAAGTCAGTTGCACGGAGGTAGGCCTTACATTCTTATTACTTATCGCGTGTCAATTAATTATTATCTATTCTAATACCTTTTAGATACTTGCCCAAAGAAAACATTGCTCAGACATCTGGAACAAAACTTATCGAATTAATGACAAATGCGTCTGTAGACAATTGTGACCAAACTGATTTTGGAGTGGCAACCACTTCCGAACTCCAGCGATTAAAACCACATGAAGTTCTGGAATTTCGGACTAATGGAAGGAAGTTTTTGGTTGAAATGGGAAAGAAGATGGCCATTCGATCTCCATTACAGTATCCGGTCGTTCAGAAGGTAGTGTATTGTTAAAGAAGTAATGAATTCATTCATCTAATAACAATCTAATATATTGCAGGCTCGTTCTCTTTCTCCAATCGTCATATTAAACAATGCTGAGGATGCTGTTCGTCTCTTTTCTGATCTGGTCCTTCACTTAGTGCAAAAAAGTTTGTGTGAAGCTGATCAAGGGGATCTTGCCATACAGAAGTGGGAAAAACTTCTGGAAGATAAATATTTTATTTCTTCTACTGTGAGCGCCTTCAGAGAGAAATCGAAGGCCGAGTGGCCGAGATTGGACACATTTTATTGGAAACATGTTGGATCGAAATCAGAATATTCCCAGTTATGGTTATTCATCAGAAAGATTCTGACATTGCCACACGGCAATGCGACTGTGGAAAAAGGATTTTCGATACAAAAAAGTCAACTGTGCGAGAACTTTTTAGAAGAATCGATGATAGCTCGTCGACGAATTTTTGACTTTGTTGGAGATACTGAAATGATATCTGAATTGGTGTCACCAAAGATGGTTCGAGCAATGAAAGGCTCCAATGCCCGGTATCGCGCTGCGTTGGAAGAAAGGAGTCGAAAGCGACATCAAATGGAAAACAGTAAAGCGGAAGAAGTAAAAGCCGCTAAACTGCGATTGATTGGAATTGCAGAAACTGAGCGACGTCTGAATGAGGAACGAAAGGCTCTTGCTCAGGAAAAAACAAGTCATCCAAAGAACTTTACAAAAATGATTTTTTCTGATATCCAGTGCTATTACCAAATTTGTTTAGTTATTTGATGGATCTATTTTTGTTATTGATCAGTTTTGATACGATATACATAATTGATACAACAATATAAACAATACAAGTATACAATATAAACGATACAATACAGTATCTCTCATTACCTTGATGTGCTTTTTATAAAGACTCACTATATTTTCAAATCAGCCAACATCGAACTCTTTGTGATGTGTGCCATAACTTCTAATATAATAGATAATATTTTAGAATTTCAAGGGCATATTCATTCAAATTAAGTATTTTAATGATAGCATAAATAGCCGGAAGTACAGGATTATAATGGACTTGTAAACTTTTATTTAAGTTTGATTCCTCTACATGTACATCTGTGGGTCAAGCCACACTGCGTGCCTTGCATTTTAATCATATCGATTTTGAATTTAACAAATGGATAATCAAGTTACTCCATGATCAAGTATTTTCAGTACTATACAAAGTACTTTACAAAGTGCGTGCGTGGCGTGTGTATGTGTGTGTGTGTGTGTGAGAGAGAGAGAGAGAGAGAGAGAAACAGATCGTAAATTTGTTTTTCAAAATAGAAATCTGAAATTTACAAATCAAAATAAATATAAAAACACGTGTAAAAGTAGGCATAGTGAACTCTATGGGCCTTGAAAATATGTAGACCTTCTACATCAGTTAATTGTAAACGATTTAATTCCTTTACCTCATGCTTACTACTCAACATAATACAAAAAATCTGTGTGCATGAAATGTACATAAAATGTACATGAATTGTACATGATTTTTTTGTTCGATAAAACGCGGCAACCCTGACTGTGTCCTGATGCTAAGCCAGATTGCCTGAAGAACACATGCAACAAGTGTGCCAATGGTCAACGAATATCGGAGAACGCGATCGACCAGGATGTGGATTTGACTGTTACAGTCAAGAGATGGCAGAAAGGCTTCTCTGGCGAGACTATTGCTTGCCACGACACGATTATGTCAGCAATGGAAGTGAGTGAGGCATTCCAAGCTTTACTGCCACAGTTCCAGCTGCATCATCTACTGAAAAGAAATCAACAAGCCATGTACCGCAAGGACAAAGAGTTGGCATCCTCAGAACGCGTACTGGTTCACTTTGACTTCAGTGAAAATGCAACATGTCCCTTCCAGGATGAGGTTCAAAGCGCCCACTGGTAGCAGAAGCAGTTGTCTTCGTTTGTTGTCTGCGTATTCAAGTTCGACTGCCCTAGCTGCCCTGTGATGGTCAGTGACCATCTGGATCACTCAAAACGATCAGTGTCTCATCATCTGCAGACAATCATTGAATCAACTGTCACATCGGAAGTGCAAGAACTGATCTTCTGGAGTGACGGACCTGCATCCCAATTCAAGAACCGGTACACTGCCATGCTGCTGAATCATTTTGCGAGGAAGTATGGGCTGCAGATTAGCTAGAACTTCTTTGCGACGGCTCATGGTAAAGGATGTGTTGACGGAGTCGGAGGTTCTGCAGAACGGATGGTTTGGGACTGTGTTTGCTCGAGACGTTGCCAAGAAGTGCAGAGTGCTCAACAGTTCGTTACCTGCCTCAACGAGTGCAACAGTAAAATTGTAGGCACGGTCGTGTCGTCCGGTGACATTGATTGTACTTATCACCAGTTACAGAATATTATTGAGAACGCGCCAAAGATGACCGGTGTTCAGACGGATCATCAGTGGATAGCCAAAGACAATCAGCAACTAATTCGACGGCCATTCTCAATCGTCTACGCATATTGTGATCCTCCATCCATTATCAACGAGGTTCGTGTCGGTGATATGATCATCGCTAGTGTCAGCACAAGTCGTGGCACCACCAAGAACTTCATCGGAATCATCCAATCTCTAGCTGATAATGATTATGAGGTGCAGTTTCTCAAGGAATGCTCGCAATCAATCTACATGATTTTTGATACAAGTGATGTTGCATGGGTACAGAAATCTGACATTCGACCAGTGGAAGTAGATTACACAATAGACAGTCGTGATCGGTATAGTTTATCATCTCCTCCGTAGTGACCATGAAACATTTTATATTTTCCTGTTGCATATAGGCCTATTCAATATTTTTTTAAGCTCTCCTGAATTGATATAGTGTCCTCTTTGTTACCTGAAAGGTGTTTTCATAGCTTTTTCCTAGTTCAAGTTTGCGTGATGGGATAATTGTGAAGTTGTGGTCATGTCGCGAACGAAAATAATACCACAGTCACGAACGAACACTCATCTCTTTTCTTCCGACGGTCGTAAATATTAACCCCTCATAATCAAATTTCAGTCGAAGGTCACGGTAGCCTAGGTCATCATTTACATATGCATAGATTTGTGCTAGATAAAGTTGATCTAGTAGAAGATAGAAAAATAGTAGATATCTGGTCACGAACGAACATTTATACTAAGATTCAAACTCGTGTCAAAAAATCGGAAGAAATTATGTCCTTGACAAAAAATATTGTTTGAGCTTCGACAAAGGAGTATCAATAATAATATAACGCAGTATAGACTACTTGGAATTCCATTTCTAACACTGCCTACATTGTTTCAAAAATTCAAAGGGAATGTATTTTTAATATCTTAAAAATAGCAAGATATTCCAAAATTGAATTTATTAGTAGAAGTGTGTCTAAGCGATAAATTTTGTGATTCCTATTGGCTTCGGATATCCTTTCAAGAAAACACAAGTCACTGAGAGAAAATAATGCGTTTTAAAATTTGCCCTCCGTGTCGTTTTTACCGTGGAATTGCCCCTAAGATAAGGAAACATGCATAATGATGAAGTTTGTGGATTTCTTAGTGACATTGTCTTTTCACGCTGATGTCTTTTATTAATCATTATGTAGCCCGGATGTATTTCCTTCTATTGAGTTTAAAAAGGTAGTAAGTGTTTTCCAAATTTGCATTCCAGTTTTTGCGACGAATACTGTTAACAAGGTGGGATGTATCTTATGATCTTGCTTTCAACTGATCTTTCTGTTGAAGAGACTTGAGACCATACTGTTGACTTGTAAACGTCAATTATGCATAATCATTAATTATTATAAAAATAATGCATTTATGAAAAAAATCAAAAATTTCCTATAAACATTTCATACTTGCAATATTTGTCAATATTTATCAATACATCAATATTTTTGACTGACAGGATGAGTGAGTCATGAATCAGCACACACTGCGATCGTAGCAATTGAATGGAGATGACTTAACTTAATGACACCGTTTCTATAAAAAATAATGGAAATTAAGGATTAAAATTAGGATGCGTCCTATACGCATGCACACAGTCCTTCCATCGCTTTTGGGGTCAAATATCCACTGCGTCCTATACATGGTATCGTCCTATACGCGGGTAGTTACGGTAATAAAATTTGTCCCGGATTTTCATGTTTCAAGGTTGGCAGGTCTGATGTTGGCCATGGCGTTAATTCGTGAATGCATAAATTTCATTCAAATGAAAAAATTATTGAAGCAATGTTGCAGGGGTGGGCCGATGTGACAATGTGACATTTTCTCATCTCAAAATAAAATGTGACAAATTCACATAACCAGAAAATAATTTGACAGAAGTAATGTTTTTACGGTAGTATGACATAGTATAATGAGGTTTATACTCACAGAGGAGCATCAACTTCGTCTGAGTGAAATAACGACAACTTTATTCTTTGACTTTGATTTGTACTCGGACTATGTAAGATAGATATGTTTCTCCGTGCTCCCATTGGTGACTTGCACTTCCGCCAGATAAATCGTGATGCTACTAGTTCGCTTGTTTAAAGTTGACTATGAGCTTGATGGCCTGATCGCAACATTCATTCCATGTGGTCATGCGTTTTTCGATTGTCATTTCCAGATCGCAGTAGTCCTTGCGAAGCTGTAGTTCCAATAATGCACGCAATCCAAGGAATAATAGCAATTGTAACAAAAACTGGTTGATATTTCTTCACTGAAAACAGAATTACGAGTGAAAGTGCTCTTTTTGGTACAAATTTATATTGTCTGTGAATTCATTTTGTTGAATTTATTCCGAATGCATGCTTATTGTTTACCATCAAAATGAATTCAAGACATTAAAAATAATCATAATTGCAACGTTTGAGTGTAGTTATTCACTTAAAACAAAAATGAAGGTGTTAAGGTCTTACCATGGTTTGTTTCGCTGTTGCCACAAATCTCGGGGCAACTGTTAAATATCTTAAATGGCAATTTCTATGAAACTCCTTAAATGACAAAAAGTAGTAATTAAAAATTATAGGTTTCCCGAACTTGCCCCATTATAAAACGCTTGATATACAGTATTGGCCAGAATGGATGACTCAGATGTGTGTTTTATGTCTTTGGTGATAAATTTTCTGTGATGCTTGTAAGTGTATATAATTTTGTATTAAGTGAATTATAAACGGAAGTCAAATAATGGTCCAAGTAATATATTTATCTAAATATTACATGATTGACCACCGGTCAGTACTTCGAGTGCATCCCTATTTCTGAATTGCCCCACAAATGCTGTCAGGCATCGAGGAATTTTAACTTTTTGCATACAATTCCATTTATCAACTTCGTCCACACTACCGTGATTGCTTTCTTCAATTCTATTAAAGATGTCTGGTTTCGTAGGTAAGGATGCCAGGCTTCGTAGGTTTGTTTCAGCAAGAAATCAATTTTGAATAGGATTGAGTTCTGGTGAATGTTTGATAATGGACTCAAGGCCTCAACACTGAAATTGCTTCCAATTTCAAGGGTGACATCATGTTGTGAGTGAAAAGCACTGCTTAGATAAATAAGAATGGCACTACTTTCATTTTCAGAATTTCTTGGCAAGCAGCTTTCACGCATGCACCTTCGGTCAAAAACCATAATCCATAGTTTTTCAACAGCAAAAAATTTCCACACGCTTTTTCACAGTTGAAACCATGTATCGAGATGCACCTCTTTATCTTGGTGGTTTTCAAGCGTTTCACATAAAATGGGTTAGGCTGCGTCCTTTGGTTTTCTACAAGATCGTAACCGGAACCCGTTCGTAGTATTCCAATTTCCATCGGCAGAATGGCCAAAATCTTTTCAGCATTTATCTTTTTTGGATAGCCCGAATTTTCGTGGTCTGTGTGACTTCAAGCCGACAACCACATGTAATGCTAAGCCATGACAGCTCAATTGTCATGCAGATAGTCCTACAAGACAGTTGTTACAAAAACATTTCCGCAGAGAGGTCAGGGTGTCTGCGGATTCAACCACACTAGAGAACAAAACAAATTGATTAACTGAGTCATCCATTCTGGCCAATACTGTACATTCATCGATAGGGCAGCAAAAATGGCAATTTCGAAAGCTGCCATTGGTCATGTGTCAAAATTTGTACATATGTTTCCATCAGCATGTGACAAATCTTGAATATCAAAATGTGACAATGTGTCGTAGATCCAAATGTGGCGGCCCACCCCTGATGTGGTCTTCTTGTAGGAAGAATTAGCCGAACTTAGAATGTATTTGTATTTAAGGCCTTGACATATTTCGTGTAGTCTGATCACAAGGCCTTCACAGAAAGCATCAATTCACAGGGTTTCCGATCTCCTGGAAACTCCTGGAATTTCGAAAGCGGTTTTCCAGGGCCCTGGAAACTCCTGGAATTTTGAAAGCGGTTTTCCAGGGCCCTGGAAACTCCAGGAATTTAGAATTTTTACCTAACCTCCTGGAAACTCCTGGAATTTTATGATTAAATGAGGGCATCTCCACCTGAGCACTCGAAGCTTTTCATGATATCTTTCAATTCATACAAAGTAAATGTAATGAATTCATTTACATTCTTAGCTTTGTGGCATTAGAATTTTCGAGTTACGCTTCTTAAGGACGTTGTCAAGGTCATGTGCTTCAGGAAATTTAATTAGCGCTCTTATCATTACAGTCCGTAGTCTATAAAAGAAACAAGTCGTGCATAGGAGAGCATTTTGAATACCGGCAGATGTAGATTTGAAATGAAGCCGTATCGCACATGTTATCGTATTCGTTTTTTCTTGCATTTGGGATGTGCGCTAGCCGCACCTGCGCGCACCTGTACCAAAAATTTTGAAAAGTTTCTTTGAAGCACTTATTGAAGCATAGACGAAATATGTTTCAAACATAGGGAATTGATTTGTAATTATATAGAGTGGAAGCTTTCCCAAGTCAGACATAAGACTTTTCTGTTCTACCGCGAGATCTTTCGGCCTACATCGTAGGCCATTCTCAAGCGACTGCACTGTATTGTTGAATCAACGATTAACACATCTCACATGAAATCACAGCGATATCAGACGGATTGACACTTACATGGTAGCAAACAAAAGAGCCTGTTAACATCTAATGAACAACACAATACTAACTAACATAATAGAAGGAATGTCAATGAAAAACCAAGCTCAAAGGTCATTCAACCAGTCATAGGTTGAAAGATCAAAACTGAATGACAATTACATAGGCCTACATTAAGACTAAGTCACACAAAAAATTGACCAATAAGCAAGACCAAAGTGATGAAAAAAACTGAATAAATAATGCAATACTGAATTCCAACGAATAATACTGACAGAGTAATACTAAAAGCAAAGAATCACAACCACAAAGAGGAAATAAATTCAAGAAAGAATCTACATAATACTTACTAATACTAAATAATACTGAACATGTAATACTATAAAGAGCTAGATAGCACTAATACTAGATGAAGAAATCGGCAAAAAATAAATAAATAAATGAAAAAACAAACAAAAAAATGAATAAACAACTGGTGGTGAAACTTAAAACAGTCTGTCCCAGCTGGCACTGACGTCACTTCGTTTTGTTACTGCTGCCAAGGCGCCTGGTCCACAGAGCCTCCTTTGTAACCCGTTTGCGCCAGTTCTCTTCACGGTCTATTACGCGAAGACCTTCCAAGTCTAAACGATGTTGATGCTGGTGCACATGCTTCGCCACCTCTGACCTCTGTACATTGATGTTGCGGACTGCACGCTTATGCTCCTTCTTTCTCTCCTCAATTGGCCTTTGTGTCTCACCCACATACTTCCAGTCGCAGTCAGCATACTCTAAGGAGTAAACAACACCGAGCTGTAGAGGTGGTGCTGGTCTTTTCTTTACCAGAAGCGATCGTAGAGTCTGGACCGGTCTTGATGCCACTTGAACACCCATATTGTGCAAAACACTGACGATCTTCTCCATGACCTTGGGAACGTAAGGGAGAGAAACGCTAGAATGTAGCGGCTCAGCAGGACTTTCTTCATCAATCAGATTTTCTGGACGACAAGAGAACCTGTTGATCTCGGCTTCCGAGTAACCGCTATCCTGTAGGGCCTTTTTGATATGCACCAGTTCACCATCACGAGCATCAACCGAACAGACACGCTCTGCTCGAGTGGTAAGAGAACGTGTAATGCTCCGGAATGTCCCACGAGGATGGCAAGAGTCACGGCGGAGGTAACGGTCGGAGTGAGTAGGCTTTCTATAAACTGAAAACCGCACAGTGTCGTTTGACAAATCGATCAATACATTCAAAAATGGCAATCGATGTTGATCTTCCTTTTCGACGGAAAATGTTATGCTTTCACGTAAGGTGTTCGCAAATTGGAAAAACCTCTCCAAGGGTCCTTCACTATTTCTCCACTGTAAAAATACATCGTCAAATGAGAATGTTGTTCATTCAGAAAGAAGGAGTAAGCATGGGAACCAGCCTCGGTCCGGTGGTGGCCAACATCTACATAACTTACTTTGAAGAAGAACTACTCTTGCAAGCAGCCTCGAATAATATTCCTACTCCGGCAGTGTGGATAAGAAGAACCTTGAGTTGAGAAAGGCTTGAATACGTCTGCCAAATAACGAGACAATGGAGCAAATAAACAGCCAACCATACTAATTATTGGGCGCAAAGGAACACCATCCTTATGTACTTTAGGTAGTCCAAATAGATGAGGTGTCTGAAAGAAAGTCGGACACAAACGCAGAACCTCCTTACGCTCCATACGACAGAGTCTTGTGATGCAAAAGAAAGAATATCATGCACTTCCTTTCTATACTTAGATCCAGGATCCTTTGTCACCAATTCATATGGGCCGCTTTCAATCAGAAAGTTCAGTTTCTCCAAGTAATCACGTTTATCAAGGACCACTGTTAAATTTCCTTTATCAGCTGATAAAATAATTGTCCTTGTTGCTTCTCAACTGAGAAATAGCTTGCTTCTCTCCTTGCGTAATGTTAGATTTGGGGATTGAACTTTTCTTTAAAATGTCAGATACTCGTCGCTTTTCGTAATCTTATCCTCTTCTCGGAGAGTATGAGTCGCATTCTCAACAGACGCAGCAATCTCCATTTTGGGAATAGATTTCGGCGTCACTGCGAAGTTCAATCCTTTATCCAACACACTTAGCTGATCATTCGTAAGTGAAACCGAACTCAAATTCTTGACACCATCAAAACTCCGGGCAGACCTGAAATTACATGATTGGGAATGCTGAAGCCCATTCTCGATCCGGAGGCGACGTTTTAAATCACTAAAATGATCCGAACACTTCTTTGCGAAACAAGTAGAAGACTGAGCCAGAAAATTCTTCACGGCTTCTGCCAGAGGTTCATCGTTGACCATATCAAAAAGACACAGCTTCCTCAATGAAAAGGAATTGGTCAATTGAGCGCTAGATCTCTTTAGAATTTCGAAGTCAATCCGTCTGATATCGCTGTGATTTCATGTGAGATGTGTTAATCGTTGATTCAACACATCGTTGATACGATGTAGGCCGAAAGATCTCGCGGTATAACAGAAAAGTCTTCTATCTGACTTGGGAAAGCTTCCACTCTATATAATAGACGAAATGTGTTTTGTTTCGCGTTCTAGATGTTACGCGTGTGATGCTCACTTAAAATATCAAAATTCTGTAGGCACGGTCTCTATCCTTCATGTTAAACATTTTTGGGCCTATTTTCTAGTATTCACTGCAAATTTTTAGAGTAATGGGAAATTTCTAATAGTGTTTAAGAATTTGAGACAGACTTACAAAGGCATTCTTTAATTCTATTTTACCAACACTTGCAAGTGACTGTCATCATACTAGTGCGACGCGTGTTTATGGTAATTCCAATAGAATTCATTTACACCAGATGAAAATAGAAATTGTGGATTTGCAACAAAAAAATGATTGAAAGAATAACAATGACTGAATAGCTAAGTCATTGTTGGACGAAACGTTGGGTTTTAATTGATTCATTTTATTTTTGTATATATTTTGTATATAGTGTATTTTTGATTCTTTTTCAAACCAGCTGAACACATAAGAAAATGTAGACAGGTTGAAGCAATTTCACGTTATCTGCAAGTTATTATGCGGAAGGTCAAGAGTCGACATTACGATCGGCTTCAAGCAGTATCGGCAACCAAGAAGAAAATCTTTCACACGGATCCTCCTGTCCAAAAGAATACCAAGATGGGCTATGTCTTGGCAAGAGGAGTATCAGCAGGGTAGGCCTACGATTTCAAAATTCTGAGGTCGCGGGAATCGGGATTCCGTGGCCTATAATGATGTATCATGAACTTGAATTGCCGAATTTCCGTCATCTTTTTCACATTCTCCGTCAACATTAGGAAATGCATTGTTTATTTTATGACACAATCGTGATTTTCAAATGGTTTCATTTTCATTATATATAAATTTATTTTGAATTGAATTGATATTTGAAGTTTGATTGTCGTGATGCTTGAATTGAATTGATAAATAGAATTGACCAGTGTTCTCCTGGTTGGTTAATTATAATTGAAGCTTCACAGTAAAGCATCAGTTTGATCGAGATCTGCATCTCGGTGCACCGCTCACAACCCTAATTTTCAGTAATATTATTTTTTGGAGATTAACACGACTAACGATATGCAACAACATTTACTCAGTGAAATGAGTGTTGGGTTTCTTAAATATTTATTTGTTCTTTAACTGCTTCTTTCATATCGCCGAAAATTATATTTAGAGGATACGCTGGAAGGACAAGTGAACAAATTAAAAGATGAATTGAATAAATATGTCCAACCTTTTTTTATCAGATTTGTCTTGATCCATCTACTTAGTAATGCCGAGGAGTTTTCATGGGTAGACCAAATGATCAAAGGTGAGTTTGAGCCACACTGGGACATCGTACTCCGAGTACCTGAAATATATAAACCGTTGCAAATTAAATTTTTTTTATCAGAACCTGAGTTGATGAATTATAAGGACTGGTCAGATTCACTCGAGATTCCCATTAAAACTGAAGGGAAAACGTGCGTTGAAGCTATTGTATAATCAGTTGATTTTTCACTTGCATATGTAATGCAAAGAACTTGTACTTGGTATATCACGAATTATGTAAAATCCGTTTGGAAATCTAATTGTGTTTACCTCCTGGAAAACTCCTGGAAATTTCATCAGAAGTTTCCTGGAAACTCCTGGAAAAACGATCCTTGAAAACCGCGGAAACCCTGATATGTAGGTGATACAGATTTTGAAATCATGCTATTGCATAGTTAATCAGGGAAAGTAACATAATTTCATCTCTTTTCGCAGCTCAAGAATATTTGGCTTTCTCGGAAAGTGCCATTCCTGATATGCTTGAGTTGAAGATTAATGAACCGCATCTATTGAGTAGAAATCGACGAGCAGCACCAACTGACAACTCTACTTCAACGCCAGCTTCTGACATAACAACGAGTGAACCGAATGCAACGACCAGTTCGACCACAGATTCAATGGTCTCGTCAGGAAGCACCACCGAGCCGGTCGCCGTTGACGGAGGAGTGACCGATGATGGAAATTCAACGGATATAGATACCTCATCGAATTTCTCTGCACCTCTCGATACGACACCTTCAATGATGACGACATCAACTCCAAAACCTACTACACCAGTATTCAATACCACCACGATCAGGGTAAGACATTGGAGATACTTGTGCGTTGACCCTATTTTCCCGGGTGAGGAATTCTCCCTCATTCAAGCGACTTACAATCATTGCGATGATTGAAAACAACCAGTCTTCCAACTGTTCATTTTTCATGATCATTGATGCCGGTAAAAATGCTTATTCTGGCATATTATGATACGTAAATAGTATTTTTCGCCACGCCAGAGTAGAAGCGCTCAGAGTGGAAACCGACCTGTGACTTTTAATTATTTAATCCGGCCCAGGTCCCTCTTGTTTAAAGTTGGTAACCAATGTGAGTTTTTGTTAGCTTTGGCTGCTCTCGCATTCCTGTTGCGTCTTTGAATCTCTCAGCCACTCTTCACTTATGAATGTGGTAGCAGTTTAGCGGGGGGAACTTGAGAGGTGTCTCGGGGTTAGGATGAAAGAACATTTTCTCAGATGGCTGGAACTGGGTAACAGTCGTTCGAGATCATTAGCTGCTCCATATAGTACGATTTATCGGCATGTCATCAATTATGACCGTTTTTAGGTCAGCTTGTTTTCCTCCAACTCTTCGGTATTAAATGTTCCGATATTTACAAATACGTTGTTTCTTTGTTACTTTTTCTAACAAGTTCGGATAAAAAGTTATTTCTTTAAAGTTTGATTTTTTGACTTTTCAAAGTGATTGGGTCAACCTCATATAAAGTAAACATATTAAAATAAACTTCTTGCGGTATAACTCTCTCACGAATAATCTCCTATGAGTATGCTTTGAGAAGCCTGCTATAATCTAATCAATAGCAATTGATCAACTCTACGCATGACTAGACTAACATTGCAATGCTTTTGCGTTGAATATTCAGGACTTGTCTTTCTTATTATTTGGAGAGCTTTACTTTCATCACGCTACTTTCAGCTAGGTCGGTGCTTTCAGTATAACGAAAGCGTCGATTTTAGATGATTTTAAAATCGGCCATCTTCCATCAAGTAATCGGTATGCGGCCGATTAGCAAAATCAGTAATCGGTACAACAAAATTTATAGAAATACTAAAACTGAAACATCGGATTTTAGATGGAGTTTTGTATAGACCAACCTCTCTTTGCAAGAGTAAAGATAGTAGAAATGCATGTAGTTATCTGTTTATGTAAGGCCTTCAGAACAAACGATTCATCAGCTTATCTTAGAAGTGAGTAACTGTATATTTTCTCATTTCAGGACAATCACCTTTATTATATATCGCATACGTACAACGAACCAGGTATCACATCGCCATATCTTTCTATGTTCAGAAAGAAGTTTACAGGAGTTTCGCCATCCCATGAATTTTTGAAGAAAGCGTACGGACGAGTGAAGGTAATATATAGAATAACATAGTTCAAGTCTATCATCACTACTGATTTTATTAGGCCAACTGTTAATTATCTCCTCGAGTACAGTGTGATTATCTCTTTACGAAGTAGGCCTATTTCTTGAATGCAGGACTTGACATTGTGCACTTTAGTAAAGTTTGTATTCATTGTGATATAAAGCGAATCAATATTGACGTTTCCAATTCACACCGATCGTGAGTAGGGTTATAATAGCACTCTGTTTATTAAGCGCTAGTCATAGACCAGAAAATATATCTCAGATCCTACAGAGAGTAATATTTTAACGGATACTAATGTATTGAATGAGACGTTTGGCGTTTCGGCTAGCCGCCCTAGTCAAGAGACGAAAAATTAATACCAAGGAAAATTGAATTCTTCTGAATGCATGGAGTGTAGCGTTTTTCCTCTGTTGAATACGTGCAATGCGCATCACAAATTTGCAGTGGCATAGGGATTTTCCATTGCTCTACGATATCCGAGATAGAGTGGACTAAGTCACTTGATAAATCATCGGAGTACGATGGGAATCCGATACATTCTATCCCAAAGGCTTTCAGAACTTATTGTTTGTTGCTTATTGTTTTATTGCAAAAAGTCTCCTCGTGTATAGTAATTTTGTGTCTTGAGTATTTCTACTGATAGCACCGATTACAACGAATTTGCAGTTAGTTTGATTTGAGGATTCAATGATTATGGAACGAGCAGAGACAGTATCTCAAATAGATCGTCGAGGTGACTGATCGTAAGTAAATATGATAAAATATGGGAATCATTGTCTTCTAAGTTGCAGTGGTCTTATCGATCAAATTATACTTCTTTGTCAAATTTAAAGTCCTACATTAAATGAGTGCTAATGGACCTAAGTATATCCTGCATAATCAATAACAATTGCAATGCGTTTATCCAAACACTTGATTTTTAGACTGCAGTATTGTTCATGGTATGCAGAATGATTAGACTTAACGGATATAGATTCACAGATTGTGAATGCTTCTTAATTATAAGTGCTACATAGGTTATATACTATGAAATTCCTCGAAATGTATGAGAAGAATTGAATGTGCAAAATGAATATTCCAGCAGAAATTGGGAGTCGTTTGACTGTTATTTAAAAACAGTGTTTAAAAACGAAGCAGAATCTTTATTCCTGTATTATGTCAGATGATCTAGAATTTTGAATGTTAAGGAGATTTGTAAATGTGATTTGTAACATTTAATGTAGTTTCGCTCAAGTTTGGAATAGGCCTGCTTATCAGAATCGACTGTGTCATGCTCTTCTACAAATGCTCGTTAGTGTTTAAGGCTAGACCGTTGAAAACCTAGATTTGCATAAGACTACATACTCGTATCGTAGTAAATAGTGGACCTGGGTAGGACATAATTGTTCGCAATTGGTGAAAACCCCAGTATGGCTGATGTTAGCCTTAAGACAAAAACGTCATTTCTTTTCTGCAGTCAGTTCTCTGATGATGGCCGGTAGTGCCCGTCGAAGGATCTCGGCAATTTGAAAAGAAGTGACGTTTTTGTCTTAAGGCTAACATCAGCCACACTGGGGTTTTCACCAATTGCGAACATACTCGTATGTTTTGCAAGGAAAACGTGTTTATAGAACCTCCTAAATTTTTTGATCACCGAAATCCCTTAGAGGCCATAACTAAGCAAGATTTCTTACAATATTGCAAGAAAAATAAATCTTCCATCCTATCACATCGTCATGATGAAACTATCGTTCTTCCATGGCAACACCTAAAGCAGAGAAGCCGATCTTCTCTGCAAGCATCTGGCAAAGAATTCATTATTCTTATCAAAATGTTAGGTAGACTAAATGATGCGTGTGAATCAAATTTACGACGACTTTTTACCGTGGATTTAATGTTAGTGCTTGGCCGTAGCAGAATCAAATGTAATAGTAAATAGTGTGCAAGTTTTATGGAAAGGATTTCATTAGTCAATGCATATATGGCATCGATGTTTAGTTCAGTAGTGCAAGGAACTGTTCCTTTCCTCAAACCATAATAAATTCAGTTTTTTGAAAATGCACTGGTAGCGATCTAGAACGGCTGCCATGTTCATATCAGTCATACATGTATTCCGAGACCATTTAAAGCACGTTTTTTAAAAAGATCACTTGGACACTTAAGAGCAGTCTTTTGTCTTCTCTTCTTCGATCGCCTTGTCGCGATCTTTGGTCTGATGAAGCTGCTACTGTTGCTCCACATCCTCGGTCTTTTACCAGATGCATAAAAGTGACTACACAAGTATATACCTTGTCATTATTCCTCGTTGTCGGATGGAACATTTTAAGATGTCCTTCCTTCACAGAACAGCGAGGTAGCTCAAATAAGCTTCCTTTGGAGGTTTTTCCAACATGTATCAGTGTTGAGGCTTTCAAGAGGAGCTCTATGGAGAGTTTATAATTTGAAGGTCTTACTTATTTCTTGTATGTTGCCTTGGTGTCTTCGCAATTTCAACTTCTACTCCTCTGAGTGATAGTTATAAGTTCTTGCTTGGCTATTATACATTTCACATTGCCATATCTGTCTACACTTTTCTACCACGTCTTCATTGTTTCTGTTAGAGATGTACCAATGTATCGGCCGATATCTTCTGGAAATGCCGATTTTAGTCATTTTGAAAATGTATATTTGTAAAAATTTTGAAAATGATAATGACTTATTCATTTTTGTTACATGCATTTCTGTCCACAAAAATTGTGAATGAATATGAAATCAAGCAAATGTAATAATTTATATGCAATTATGCATGTACATTGTACAATGTGCAATCCAATTAAATGTGAATAGCATCACGACTGAATGCTAGTCTTCTGAGTGATATCTATCTGATTCTATCTAGGACAGGGGTGCGCAACCTGCAGCCGTACGGCCGCATGCGACCGTTGCAGAGGCAAAGTGCGGCCGTGACAATTAGAAGTAGGCCTGAATGAAAAAGAATATTGTACATGTATATTGCAAATATTTCTGGAGTTCAAGGCAATCGAAAAACAATCGTCACTATAGTAGCACTGTCGAAAACCTTTATGTCGATGCTGTTTGGAAAAATGCGCGCCCGCAGCCACGATGAAGGCGTTCAAGCAGTTCGATAACTCATGAATAGAATATTTTAGGGAAGTTACATTCATGTGCATTCATGGCTACAGTCATCAGCTAAAAGAAACAAAAGGGGCATTGAAGTTTGCTCGAATTGTTCGCGCGCGTAAGCTTCAAGTCCATGGCCTGAATAAGGATGCCTACTAGATCACCGGCCCTGTGATGAATGAATGAATTTTGTATGGCTCGTGATTCCTTTATGAATTATTACAGTAGCTTAGTAAAGGGTTTTTTCTCCTTCGGTTGCCCTTACAAAAACATGCTTTCAACTTTTCAAGTGCTAATAACACCTAAGCTTAGAATCTTTTCGGTTCAAAAATGACTGTCGGTCGTATGTGGGTTAACTTGCTAACTCATTCTTTACGAAGTAGGCCTTTATGCGATTTTCACTGCATCATTCATCAGGGAAAGCTAATTTGAGTGGTGGAATATAAAAAGGATTGGCTATTGACCTAGTTGTTTGCACATATATTAAGTGAGGCCGTGATTCTTTCGGCCTTCGAAATGGCGGCCGAAAAATGTAAAAGGTTGCGCACCCCTGATCTAGGACAACAAGCCACCTTTTGAATTCTTGAGAAAATAGAATGACACTATGTAAATATTGAAGGATCATTAATTCTTCTTAAATAGACTTTTTTATCTGAAGCACTTTATTTATTGAAATTATTAGCACTTTGACAGTATATTTTGTAAGCTTATCAAAACAATTGAGCGGCAATGTGCGGGATAGATAGCTTATAAAGAACACACAAACCTTGTGAAATTCAGATAGGCTAGAAAATACGATTATGGAAATTTATTTGAGAAATAGTAGGATTTCAAAAATTGCATGTAACTAAAAATCATAGTCAACGTGCCCTCACTGCTGCCAAGCCAACTATTATAACTTCGTAGTGCGTATTTATACAGAACAAACTTCAGCTACAATCAGAATCCTCGAACAAAAACAGCCGAGAATTCAGCAAAAGATTTATTTCCGAAAGTTATTAACATACGTACTATATAATTATTGTCATTGAAAACTTTTCATATAAAAGCGGAAAAACAAAAGAAAATTTGCAACTCTTCGTCATGAGATGCAGCAGTTACTCTGACTACTTAAACTATCTTGTCATCGTCAACCAGCCATGTTATTTCGCATGTTTAATCCAACGGTTCCAATCAACATCACATAAGTATTATATTTTCATGCGCTTTTCAATGTTGTAATTTTTTTAATTGACTAGACAATTAGAATGAATGTCGTCAGTGGTCGAAATACATACAGGCCGGTCATGAAAATTTTTCGGCTGGAGCTGGCGACCGATTTAAATCTTGTCATCAACAAGTAGGCAGCTCATCGCATTGTTTATGAGTAATTATGAATAGAAATCAAACTGAACTTTGCAATCGTAGCTACGGAGAATTACTGTTAGATACAAATGAGAAATCGTTGTCGAATTCTGAATCAAGCCTGAAAGCAACTCGGCTGTATTTAGCAACTGATAAAGACATGTTTGATGTGTTCGGTTTTTTTATGACTGTATAGTTACAGCAATCATATATGTCTCCAGTCATCCTAGAATTCGTTTTCTTTACTGGTTGATGCAAAGATAATGTTTGTCTCCTTTCAGTTATTTACATCATCGTTCAATTTTCTATTTTATGGACATTCCATGAACCACATTGCAATTACCACTGGAGGTGAGAGTCTATCTATGCTGTCGTAAAAAACCTGAAATTTTGTCAAATATTTGAATTCGGAATAAGACAGTTAGCCTATTGAAAATGTTCAGCACAGTTATTTTATGGTGAATATAAGGGAAAAGTAGTCACGTTTTTTTGGAGAGTTTCATTCCCAGGAGTTAATTATATCATCCTGTCGAAAAGACTGATTGACGAAATATGGACTCCAATAGGAAATATTTTTAATCTGCAACTGTTTGTTTTGATGACCCTCAACTGTCTATCATTATCTTGTTTGAAAAATATCCGGCTATGACCGGGTTTAAAAGAAAGCTAAAATCCTGTAGGATACACCCTGATATAAGAAATAACGTATTCGACACGATATAAATCCATCAGTTACATAATTTTATCACAAATTAGGTGCATGTGAAAAATAGGCATTAATGTAGCGATAAGCAAAATCAACATAACAATCATCAGTGATTTATTTTCAAGCGTTTGTTGAATTATTGAATTTTCTCTCAACACATACTCGATATTGACAGGAAATCACTTAATCTTGCAGGGTTCCTCTACATGTCAAACTTCCTGCATCCTCATCTGACACACTCACAATATATAGCGCCGTTAATGGGACAATTTCATACCATTCAGAACAAGTCCGACATTTACCACGTGGATGATGGCAAATCATTTTGGGTTTTATGGAAGAACGTATATTTGAATGGAAAGGAGTCAGGTGGGTTATGAAATATAGTGACAATTCTAAACTTCAGCAGTATTAACTAACAATTAAGCTGCATTCCTGACTAAGGCGCAATTTGTTTTTGCCCAGTTTATGTTTGTATAAAGAGGATTTGTTTTCACTTCTCACTAAGTTACGAACAGTTTGAACATGTTGCTGCCTGAAAAGAAGAACAGTTAAATGAGATTGCTTGAATCGCAAGTTTATTTTGTAGTTGGCAAATTGTATCCTCCGGAAACTTTCGCATATAGACCATTAAACTTTCCTCTCAACAGTTCAAAATTGTCATTGAACATTTGTGTTATAGCCCATGGAATTAAATCAGCCAAGCAGTACTTGAACTCTTACCCATTGGTACAAGAAAATGAACCATTTTAGATCTGAAGGTATCTGACATCTTTTCGAAATTATATGCTTGAAAGTGAAATTATAGAAGCGTGCATCATATTTTTGTTGAACTTTGTAATTGTAATGGATATCGTCAAGTCAATAAGACATCATATCATGTATACACTCAATTACACCCAATCATCATATAACTGCATCTCATCGTAAAAACATGCCGCATGTTTCTAAATTGAATCTCCTTTCATCCTTTGATGAGTATAAAGGTTGCTACTGTAGTTTTATGAAATGCACAAAAGCCGTCCAAACGTTACCGTTACACACGTTGCCACAACAAAGGACTGCTACTGCCAATATGGAAATGCTACAGCCAATTTGCTACTTCTATATCAACCGATCAATGCTTCCGGTTTCATGTCAATTTCAGCATCGTAGAGTAAATTGTTCTCTTCAAATTTGATTTTAGATGGAAAAAGCCAAACACTGACTTTAGGCGGTTATGTGCGCTACCATCCGAGAGCTGCCACCTTTCCGGGATTTGGATTTTTGAATTGGATGGCAACCCTGCCATCCTTAAATGTCTATGGTAGTCAGGTAGTCAAACAAAAAAAGTTAAGTATTCAGGCAAAAAAAGACAAGTAAACGATTTCATAGCTGAGTGGGTGTACTTAAGCAAGTTGAGCGTAGTTGTTATCTGTCGATAACTCGGAGCAAGACCCAAATATGTAAGGATATGTTTGTAAGTTGCTCCTTGGAGTTGCCCTTTATACAATTAATCAGGAAACATAGATATTTTAATTAAACAACATCTCGAAGCAATATTATCTAGTCATAAACAATGCTGCAAGTAAATAATAGCGAATGCATGTGCATGACACCAAATCAGGTGATTTTCAAGTTATAACTTGAAAATATGTATAGTCAAGACATTCACAAATCAGGTGAGTTCGCTACAAGTAACAGTAAGTTAGACAAGATGTTTAACATTTATCTAATATGTTAATTCACGCTATAATATTCAGCTAAATGTGAATAAATATGAAACCACATCATGCAGGGAACTCGTTAATGATGGCTGTTAAAATAATGGTTGCAATTGACTGTAATATTCCATGTCTACTTATAAACCATGTGTGTTTGATTTCTTCTTTCAGTTACGAGGTATATTCAGACAATTATATCATATATTCTCTTGTTGCTACATGACTTGATGCGGTCGTCCCTTGAAATCGCATTCGCACAAAGTAAACTATATTTACTAGTAACTATACCCTGCATAGTCACGTGATCCTTCAGAAAATACTGAATTTATGTATTCTATACTTATCTCCACGGTCTCCGTGGCACAGTGGTTAAGTGCTTGGCCTAGCGATCTTTTGGTCCAGAGGTCGAGCCCCGAAAGTGTCATTGGAAGTCGGCAGGAAGGGCATCCGGACTAAAAGTACTACAACGCTCCATAAGTCTGACTATGTCAGCACCGTCCAAGCCCCAAGTATGGGGAGTAGTGACGTAAAAGCTTCATTTCATTTTTTTTTATACTTATCTAGTATACTGGATCTCAATGTGCCAATATTGATGTTGATGTTGATTTTATCTCTGTTATTATGATGTTTCATTTTGTTGAAATGTGTTTATAGCTCAATACATCTATGCAAGTAATTGCAATTCTGATTTTAGCTTTTCAGAATCCGTTTCAGCAGTATCCGTTTTCACATGATATCATTTGCTTCTTTGTTCTATTTAACTGCGATAGTTAGCAATGTTGTAAGCAATCCGGAACATGACGATAGTATAACACATAAAATAATTCCGTTTCGTACAGAGATCACTGATTTGGAAAATTTTAAATCTGACCTGATTTACCGGATTTCAAGGCTAAAGCGAATCTGCATGAGTAATTAATTTCTTACAAAATGTGCTCAGTTGTGAAAGACGGTTAAATTCAAATCCAGAGCCGTTGCTGTAGATTAAACTTCTGTTCATGCAGTTTAATCGTGGAAGGCTATATTAATGACTGGTAGATGTAGAATTGACTTTCGGATAGCAATGATAAGCTACATAACATTTAGCTTGTTCCCTTTCCTCTCAGGTTCACCATGAGCCAATTAAGACAAGAAATCACTTGACCTGATGAAATCAATGCTAATCTGGCTACAGGGTTTCGCGTTTCTGAAATCGTGATGAAATTTGAAAATAATAGGAATAGTGAAAATTTTGAGACTTTTTATCCCACTGAGACTTTTTATCCCACCTATTCGTCTATTATTCATTATATTTCATAATTAATGCCAATATCTGTTAATTTCCATCAAGTACCGCTTGCATTTGTTTTGAATTTGAGCTCCTTATCAATGTCGCTGTGAATTTGACTTCCGTCACGCCAGGTGTTATTTAGTAGACGCGTGACCGGTGCGAGCTTAGAGAACCCACGATTCAACGAACAAAATTGACAAGGAAGTAGTAGATGATATGGACGAAGTTGCCATTAACATATTGTTATTTCCACTCAAGCTTGTTAGACAGTCATGTTCTTGTTGAGTCTCCTTTATCAAAGCGAAGTGAAGAATTCTGTTTCAAAAACTGCGCAATAGCAGCTTTTGACTGGAATCGGTCTACCATTCTTCGGATTTACATCGTGTATTTTTGAAATAGAATAGTCATCTCTTTGAAGACAGACAATGACTTGATCATGCTGAAAATCATCACATATTGCTTAATATCAAAATCATGTCAGATCATTGAAGGAGTCGTTCTTTCGGCAGACCTACGGGTAGGTGGCAATGGTAAGTTTAGACAATTGATGTTATTAACAATCAATCAATCATACAAAGGAAAACAAGCCGTTCGAGATGTTCTATTGCCATGATGAAATGTCGCTTTCGTAGACAAGATGTCGTGACTTGAGTTATGCGATTAGTTCATGTGAAATTTCAGGAGATTTCGTGTTAAGAAATTTCTAGACCTATATGCTCATGCTAACGTTAGCTAGAATATAGGTAGTTCTATCGCGTTTCTAGCAACCGCAGACAACTCAATGCTAAGCAGTATATACACATCCGTGACATATGCCACAACGTGTAAACATTAGTCGTAGTAAAGGAATTAGAAAATTCGGGAATAGCCCAAATGTATATTTCAATAAAACTATAAAAATGCACAAATTGGACAGGATACGCATTGCACGATCAAGGTTTCTTTTTATTACACCTGCCAATTGTTGTGTATCTTCTTCTGACGGTTATTCAAACTATATAGTCAAAAACATGTGCCAAATTATTAATCCACGTAATTGTATTGTTTAAGCGCGTCAGTAGACTGAACGGGCGACTGGCGACGACCGGCATAACGAGCTGTCTAATGCTGTCATCGAGTCGTTTGACAAGCCGATGATGTAAAGTTATGCACGAAACGTTCCCAAAGTCCACTCAATTGGTTTACGTGAGACGACAGTCTGACTACCTATCTCTCGGTCATCTCTTTGTCCAAAGGGACCTGCCAGACCAGAAGTTAATAGCATTCGATCTGAGTTAAGAATACTCAATCATTCGGCTGTGGCCCCGTGAGCGTAATTTTCCGTCTATAGACGGATTTCCGTCTATTTCGGACGAAATTTGTTGGGTCACGAGATTCGCCAAAATATCCAATATAAAATAAAAGGGGTAGGGGGTTGGGTTTCAGCAGGCTCTGGAACTTTTTATTTTATTGGTCATGGAAGTTACTTCCGTTTAATTATTTATTCATTCTTAACTTTCACATTTGTTCTATTTGAATATGTGGTAGGCCTATGCCAAATAATGAGCCAATGTTGTGTTGATTGAATTGTAATGTAGGAGTAGGCCTGTTGCATCACTACGATTAACATAGCCTACCTAAAGCTAGTGATTAAGTCGTGGCATGTTAACATGCTAATTAGAATTTGAATGTTTTTGTCTGCTGTAGTATGTCTCTCATGAATTACATCTCGTTATATATGCCTACAAGAGAATTCTGGAAGGTTACACTGTTAGGTATCGTGACTAAGGATAAGACTTCGTATTTGCGTTTTTAATACATAGTTCTTCCTATTCTTTACCACTGGTTTTCTTTACATGACCATGATGTACATACTGCCATGTTTTCCTAGAAATGAAGTTCTGGAAACGTTGCAAAAGCTGATTTAACAAACCCTACTCGAATTATCTATGTGTAATTAACATCATTGATAGCTCTCCGCACCCACTTTTCCCTACTACTAATTTTCCGTCTATTCGATAAGCGTGCGTTACGCCCACTGCTGTGGCCCCAAGATGAAAATAAATGTGATCTAATAAATGTGGTCTAATCCTACAGTGATTACAAGTATTACTCGTATTACAATGAGTGAGTGGCTAGATGTGTAAGTTATGTGCTAAATCGTAAATATAAAATGACTCAATCTTGCTTCTAATTTACTATCCTCAATAAAAGTGCAATAAGTAATGGTGCAATTCATAAGGTAACTTTTCATATTGATGGCTGCATACGGGAGGCAGTTTTTCAATTTTTGATTGTTGGAAGACCAGTTCTCTTCACTCCCATTTTTATTGCCAGTAAAAATAAGGAAATGAAATCACACCACCCAACGTTTCGAGCTTCAATCTCATCGACTAGGGCTATTAGAAGGTAAACCTTAAACCTCCGCAGACCAGGTATTTATAGCAAATGCTCCTGTCGAGCGCCTATACTATGCATTCATGTTTATGATTGATTTTTGGTAGAATTTTTTAATGTAGTCCCCTTCAGAAGCTTACTTTTCATAGCTTACTCAAAAGACTTAACTTTTCATGTACTGGAAATACGGCCGCAATTTTGGAAAAGACACTATCTAGGAAAAAGTCAAAATGCAGCCGGCTCTGAAATCCGGTGACCCATCTTCGTACATCATGTTTTCACATTTTTCAACTGATGTAAAAATAACTCTGGATGGTATAAGCAACTTTGAGAGTCGGCGAAAGTGACGCTATGATTAATTATCGAGAAACTAATTATGCAAATAAATGAATCATCATGTTAATTTATTCCACACTTCCCTGGAGATATATCATTAATCTATAGTAGATTCTGACCGTTCAATCTACGACTGGATTTTGTTTATCCACAAAGTTGGATGACATGCATTTATCTTCAAAGCCGAACAATATATGAAATCGTGAAGTAAATTTGCACGTATGTTGGTTTCCATTAATTTCATGGAGATAAATGTCCAATCAACTTGTATAAAAGCTTTGTATTTACCTCGCCTTCGACTCGGAGAATACAAAGCTTTTGATACTCACAGATTCTGATCACATATCTCCCGAAATCAGTGGGATGATATGTACTGTACTTATTGACAACTTCATCTCAATTGAATAAGTAAGTGTATCGAATTCTGTCCTAATTCAGTAGATAACAAAGTTGCTGTTGAAATATGGAGTAATTTCAGTCAGTGTTATCTTTATATCTATTTTGCTAAAATACGATCATGGTTTAACCTGCATTATCCATTGATTATTCATTGGGTACTCTAAACAACTATGTAACCTGCTAGGGTAGCGATCTTTTATCCAATTCTGTGCCATTTAAATAGCATAAAAATAACAATATAAAAAATAAATTCATTCAGACTTGACTTTGAAAGTGTTCTCCGGTCAAATTTTTAAGTTGGTCCGCATCGATACTACGGCATCAGTTAAGTTGATTTACCGCCATCGATCTGCAACTGGAGGCGTTGTTCTCTCGCTGCGCGTCGAACAATTCTCGGTGATGACGTCACCTGTGATCAGGTGACGCTAAGGTACGGCAGTCATTCACAGCACAAGTCCCTCTCAGTATAGTCTTGCTTGCTCTGAACTTTTTTCCGATATGACAAGACATTAAACAGGAAGTATGATTTGTTCAAGAGGGTTATGTAAAGCATAACAACCGTAGTATCTCTTAAAAGATGGAACTTTTCCGATGTTGAACGAAAATGCCTGGTTGTAAAACTCCCACTGAGAAAATCTCGTTATGTTGCTTGCAGCTTTTAACTTCTGTCACGATGCCTACATCGGCTCTACTAACCGCCCTTTCTATTTACGTCTTCATAAGTATCGCCGCAGCATCATTAATTTGGATGGTCAGAGTTCCATTTCTAAATATATAAATTATCAGTCTGATTCTCTCTTACCTAATATTAATGACTTTTGTATAGATTTCCCTGACTGTCATACTGACCCGGTCCCTACTCTGATTTCTGAAGCCAAGCTTATTGACCTTTGTAAACGTGCTATGAAACGCAAGCACGAGCAGATGAACGGTAATTATCGTTGATTTGTATGCATGCTAGATCTATATAAGCATTGACTGTGTTTTTGACTCACCAAAGAAATCCCACGAGCATGCTATAAGGGTACTTCTATTCTTCCCCCCCCCACAAACACACTTTCCAATCTCATCAAATTTCGTCAAACTGAATCACATTGTATTTAGAGTAGACTTGATCTGTCACTGAGTAATAGTACAACAGCACTGAGAAGTCTTTCTTGAACCTTAGGATAAAGGATTGGTACCTTGGATATTCAGTTAGAATACTGCCGTGATCGTGAACTTAGTGGCATTGGCGTCTACAGTGAACGACAAAGCCAGTGCTGTAAATTTTCTACAAGCCAGAGAAATTATGCACACTGAACGCTTTTGCGATGGCAGTGAGACTGCACTTAGGAGCAAGAGAAGATTGTTGACGATGCAACACTCGCGAGTGTCAACTGGAAAATTTAGAATATTCAGGGAGAAAGAATAGAAGTACATGTATCGAGGACACGCAACGTCGGGCAGCTTGTGATTTTAGACTAATAATTTTCCTTCCTTTAGCCAATAAATTTCTAAGAGAGATAATTCAGTCTTTCTCTGATAATGAGCTATGAAAACCTTCCGTGTGCGGCAAAGAGTCTAATCATTTCAGGTGGCGTGATAGCGATAAATTTATCTAAGGTCTGCATGAATGGGTTTATAAATGTTTATTATGGTTAGATGGCTGATGGAGGATCCCTTTCAGTATCTGTCCAAAATTCAGCTTCACGAGCAAACTAAAATTGACTCACTGTATGATGCGCATCATTAGAGCATACCTTATACATGTCAACAACTACGCATAGGAAGGCCTACAAACTATAACAAAATTCACCTTCGTGCTTTCAATGTTTTGATTCATATAGGACTCCTTTTGCCATTGTCCTTCAGTGTACTTCCTCGTGAAATCGGCTATTAATTCACTGCACGCGACGTCCGCAGACAGTGGTGTTTATCACAGCTGACGTCATCACGAGCATTACGAAAGCGGATATCTCGTAAAGCAAATTGTTGCAGAGTGCCGGATACGGATAGAGGTGACAGTTGATGTGCAAACTTGCTTTTAAGACACTAAAATCATCAACGAATTTTGCCCGGAGTACACCTTTAAATGCTATCATGTTAGCATATTTTTAACTAGTTTACGTTTATATAGCGTGTATTTTATCATTGACTGACTTTATCGCTTTAGTACATCTTCATTGCATGTAAATGAAGTTTCAGGATCATACCTAAAGATTTATGTGCAAATTATGCCAATGTATGTGGATGACGCATCACTTTCCAAAACTCCGAAATTGAGTATAATCAAATGATGATGATTATAATGAACGTATAATCAAATATGCATAATCCAATGCTATGATTATACGTTGATTTCACTTCGGCAAAGTGGGAAACGTTTGTGTGCATGTAAATGCTTGGAAGAGGAAACGTCCAAAGTTTTGCTGCACACACATGATGAATCAATTGAGAATGCTACTTTGAGGGGATGGAAGATGTCATAAATTATTTTCTTATTTGCGAATTCTGTTCGAAAAGTGATTTTGATCTGTTGTGTCTTCTTGCCTGTAATGTAAGCTCAATGGAAAAAACTAAAATCAGACGATCGTCATCTGTATGTATCAGATTTGTCTTCAGCTCACAAATCTCATCTCAGGCGACCACGAAGTCGACTGTCGGTGAAGCAGATGTGCGTGCGCAACATTAAGAGCTTCTGCTTCTGATTTTCTAACACATCTGAGATCATGGCACGTCGAAGTGAAATGGAAACTAACTGACTGCTTCATTCAATTACTAGTTTTAATCACTTGTGCATGTTTCGTGTGTGTTCTCATCGTCGATGTGTTGGATGTTTGCCTTACCACGGTGATGCACTGATGTTTTCAGTGAAGTTTTCAAGCTTCTGAACGGATAAGTTAATTTAAATTACAGATTCTCCATTTTCTTATTCTGCAATGAACTATTGTGATTAATTATACTAAAATGTTTCAGTAATGAATTTATTGCTATCAAGCAATCAATTGTTATTGCTTCTTTTGAACTTCATTCATCTAAATAATTGACAAGAATAATTGTAAATGGAAAAACTGAACTTCCAGTGCTTACTCCAAACACTTAATTTGTATTGACTTTGGTATTAAGTATGCAGTCATGTAAGCCGGATGCATGAATGGATGAGATCATGGATCGTGAATCGATAAATGATAGCACACTGCTTCTTTGATCCGTGTCATTTCAAAGTGCAGATCAAAAAATTAAATAATCAAAAAATTAATTAATTAATATTAATTTTGATCAATATCCTTCGTTTGCGGCAATAGGTTCACTACTGTATTCTGTATATAATAACACACGAAATGCTATTTTTCTGCATGCGCGCCTTTGATGATAATCATGGCAATGCATCGACTATTCTATATAGAGTATCAACGAAGTGAAAATGACTAGCTGAACTCTCAACCGACCTGTAGGAAGTTCGGTTGTTCGGCGCCGAGGTCATGTGCTAGGCTCTGTTGAACGAAAAGTTCAATGCATCCTTAATAAGTCATAAGTTGTTTATTGCCAAAACATGGACAAGCATTGGATAAACATGAACATAAGAGATAGACATCATGGTAACTTATGAAGACAAAAGAATTCACATATTAGCCGAAAGGAAGGCAAGGTTGCGAATATAAGATGCTGCAATTCTTCTCATTATCAGAAAATTTTGAGAGATAGTTATTTCGTTTCGCGATGTAGTTTATTTGTTAGAATAATTACATCTTTGCATTGTGCTCATTTATTCTCGAATCATTGTTCAAACGTTAACATACAATCATCATCGAAAGTACAATGACTTAACTGTCCCTGTCCAAAGTCTTCCCAATTATTAAGCAATTATTAAGATAAGGTGAACCGACCAGGGTGCATCAATGGATATCAAAATCACAATTATAAATGACTAAATGTAAACTTGTAGTAGAAGTGGGCTATACAGGGTCAAAAAGGTCACATGTTCAAATCCATTTGAACACCAGCTGATTTCAATGAGTAGTGTCTCCTGAAGTGTCTCCTGATCATTTTGGTACTAATTTTATTGAAACCGTGCAAAATTGAGTAGGTGCAGTCGAAAACAAACATGGTAAGTCAATCTGTCAAAATTTTCACGATTGATGCATTCTGCGACAGTTCATACTAAGCAATGGCTTCAACAGGAAGGAGCTGTGACTTTCATTTGGTTGACTATAAATAGATCTGTGGATTCCCAGCGTATAAATAGGCATCATTCGTGTTTTCTTTGAATAATGACATGAATGGGTCCAAGAATTCGCAAAATTCTGGACCTCGGGTTACCATTTTCATCTTCTGTAGATACCTCAGCTGATTCCTGTGTGCATGAATTTTTCAACATCAGTACAATATTTAATTACTGCATCATAGCTCTTAAAATTTAGTTTCTGAAGTCACTATTATGTTTACTTCTATTTACGTGAAGACTTGTGCACATATAGGCCTATTACACGTTGGTGGAAATGGTTCCGAATGTCTGTCCAAAGGAAACACTAGAAGTGAAATTCAAATGGCAGGAATTTTCGCAGCAATATTTAAAACGTATATTTCTGTTACAAAAAATGCAGATAATCGAAGTAGGTCATCCAGAAGAGTGCGATCTGTGAATTTTTGCTCGGTATAGAGTAATAAATTTACAAATGACCATGTTATGTGCTTATCAAAATTTTAAAGGTGCTAGATGAGCCCCCTTATGAGTACCGATCTGAAGTTCAGGTGAAACGGAAGAGAAGAACAAGTCCTTAGAATTGGCGAGTCAAACATTTAATTTTCCTAGGCTTTTTAAAGAAAATGTCTGATCCCAACATCTTCGATAATGATGAAATTATTTTTACTTCGTCAGTCAATCGGGAACCATGAAAGTTTGAGTAATGTCGACATATCTGAGGCAAAACTGCGAGAGCGAATGGCAAGCTGCACTTCATTAACCTGTAATCTTATCAAAAGAGGCATAATATGTTCGACTGAAAGTACTGCACAAGTTATGAATGAGCCCACTCCTTAAGACTATATCGGTAGGCTAATAATCGAGCTACACAAAGTACCGAGGGGCATTGAGATAATCAAAAGCAACAATGGAAATATTTTCTTTTAAGTAATCACCTCGAGGTTGCGTATCACTGGCATGAAAGCTGAAGAATATATCTGATTCATATTGATGCACAAATGCACGGCGTGGAAGGTTCCCAAATCACTATTGATCTGATGAAATAGAGGAGAGTATACCAGGCTTGCCGTTGGGATGAATTTCCAGCCCAATCCCAACCCAATCCCAATGAGAATTTCCGGTGGGATCCCAATAGCCTGCTTTAGAGCTGAAAACGTGCGCAGGTTGACCCCAAGCTGCATCGGGGCTTACCGGTAGGCCTACCAGATGTGTCACTTTTTGAATTGACGACGGCCACGGACGTAGGCCTACGGCTATAGTGGCCTTAATAGTAATAGGGCTTTAATTGATTTTACACAGTTATGTATATAAGACCTACTGTGTGGCTAACTTTGAACTGAGACTGCCTTCACCTATGAACTTACAGGGGCCTACTTGCATATCTGATATGTATGTACGAGCTACAAACACACTTGGTATTAATTAAGCTTATATCGGATAATGTGTTTTTGATAAACAGCTAAACACGGGCTCTTTTTGAAACCATTGTTCCTCTGCAGTGTGACAGTGTTAGAGCGTCATACAAGATACTATTACGAGTTATACTATTACCGGTTTATACTATTACCCGTCTCAGTAAATGCCTCATACACATGTGCAAAGCACGAGTCGCGGCACAAGAAGGCCTCCGAAGCCACTATTTTTAGCAATTAGGGAAGTTAAAGCTATAGAGTAAGGCTGAAGATGATTGTCAATTTGTGTGAATCACTCTAAGAGCTCTCAATACTCAAATCCGAGAGAGGTAAGGTCAGACTGAAGACAGCAAGATGAACTGCTTAGTACAACCAGAAAACATTTGTAAGGCACTGATTAATGTCAACGATTACATGTATATTTTGTTGGGAATCCCAATTGAGATCCCAATCCCAACGGCGAACCTGGAGTATACCCATTGGTGTCAAGCTTAAATTGTGAACTGAAGTACCTTATAGAAACATTCATCCGCGGATAATTACCAACCGCAAAATAGCAATTTTTGCTTAACATTCTTTTGATTATGGCAATTGACCCAAGCAATACGCATTCGCTTCCGGAGATGCCTAATGAAGACCAATGCAGATACAATGGATGCAAATGAGGCTTTCATTAAGCATGAAATAAAATGGGTCTTCGTACAGAACGATAGCATGAACGTTCCTTCACCTCTGCAGCTTCCTGAGATTTTAACTAGATGATCACTTGCCTCTTGAAGCTACAAAATATTCGGAAGATGGCTTGACTAGTCACGGTGTAATAATTGAAATTGGAAAAAGTCAAATGTTTCTTAGATTAAAATTATTATTTCTTATCAGGATGTGCAGAATTTTTCGATTAACATCCAGCAATCATATTCAGGTACAAAAGACAAATATGAGGAGAAGTTTAAAATACGAGGAATTTGAAAATGATATTTACAAAGAGGTGATATGACATGATGCAAAATAGGCCTACTTAAGCCCACCCCACATACTTTTCCTATACCGCAAGTGCAATTGATTTTCCGGCGCATAGATTTTACATGTTCAAACGCAGTTCAGATTTAATCAAATATTGAGTTTTCAGGACCATCTTGTGAGAAGACTATTTTCGAAAGGAACTTTGTTTTGACAAGATGCCAATGAAAAGCGTCGGAGGAATGTAGACACATAACAGGCAACTATATCAGCGATTACGTGGACGGATCATTTACAGCAGAGCACATTGAACGGTGTGATTCATTCGATGACATGATGAGATGGGCATCTTGAGCTCACTACATTTCAGAATGTGAGCAATGTTCAGATGACCCCATTAGTTATTATGGGAGTATTTGACCTTAGTAAACAGGCTTTGACGTCTATGCCTGATAATTTGTTTGTGACTCATACTTTTTGTGTCTTTTTTATTGAACTTTGACTGTCCATAAGTCTGGTGTAAATAATAAGCCCTTTCATACTGGGCATTAAATGTAGCTATTTTTAGCAACTTCACCGGAATTTTCAAAATGGGCCGCACGCGCTAATTTTTGGGTCAATTTTGATAAATTAGTGCCATATTGCTCAGAAAAGTTAGCTTAACAAAATAAGCTGGTGTTGAAAGCGATTTGAAATACTTCGATTTTATAGCCCACCTCTACTTATAGATAGACTTTTTAATACATTTTCTTCTATATTCATTTCTTTGATTATTGATGTGTCTACATGACTGACAGTCTGCAAGTTAATAAGAATTTTGATAATGCTTACATTCGGCATCAAGGCAGCCTTGTGGTCTAAGTCACTTCCATTGTCCAGATATTTTTCAACTACAACGAAAATGTGTTCTGCGAAAGTCTGTTTTCAGTTAAACCATGCAATAAAAACATTATTGAATAGACTCAATGTCAGATTCGGTACGTCGAACCAGATAGCATTTGTATGCAACATGATGATGGCCATAGTTGCCACTGCTGCGCTATTGCGCTCTTTTTGAGTGATGCTGCGCTAATTTGATGCCCAAGCTAAAAAAATGATAAAAGTGATATCTCTAACATATATTATTGTACACGGGTTGTTCATTTATTCATTTTACTGCCGGGGTACGTTCACTTATTTTTCAAATTTCCAAATCTATTTATACAGTATTGTTGATTTAAGTAGCATGTGAGATTTTGTAGCAAATTGACATCAATTTTGTCAGTAAACAGATCAGTATTATTGTTTCTATTGGATTCGCCATATGTACGTGAGAATGTATTCTTGAAATAAAATTGAATTAAATTCTTGTAACTATGATTTGATTTGTGTTACATGAAACTGAAAAGCATGATGACGATTCCTTGAAGCTTTTTCCATGCGAATTCCCCTCAAATATTTTCGATAAACAAATCAATGAGCAATGGTCGGCATTGGATGCATTTTTTGAAACATGCAAGGTGTCCCGAGCTGCTGTATCAAGGAGGCATTTCAGCATTAGATCATTGGAGTCAATTCCTAATTTAGAGAAATGTCTCCAATGTGAAAGTACTCTCATCCACAGACTTCTCATGAATTTGATTTCATTGTGCAGCTACATTCCTCGGCGGTTTTCTGAAACCAGAGGTCATCACGGTATCTCAAGATATCAAGCTGAATTCCCTGGATTGCGAATAGAAATATAATCAACTGTCCGAGGATCAGCTTATATTCCGGCGGTCAGAGCGAGCGTCTGCAGGGACCGAGTTCAGGCCTCCCGGCGTCATAAAATTCCTGATTTTCAAAAAATGTCATAAAATGTGATAAAATTTAGCGCCTGTCATAAAAAGTCATAAAATTTTTGTAGTTTTTCTACCATTCCGATTTAAACTTAACTTCTCTACATGTTTTTTACTGAATCAAATTATAGGCTATTATCTACTTTGTTGTGTAAACACTTTTTGAAATATTTTCATTATTGAAAGCAAGAGTGCCCAAAGTTATATTGTAAAACAGATACAATGGTCGATGATAATCAGTCAACTCTGTACTACCCAGGCGCCCTTCGTCATTGACAATGAATTATCCGTGTCAAAGGCTATACTTCTCATGTGTACGTGAACTTAAATTGCCGTAGTTATAATTTCTGACTTGATTCGTCATTGTACTTATAAAGTATTTTGCATGTAATAACATCCTTCATTACCACCGACGAAGTGCGCATGCCTGAAATACAGATATGTGTGTCTTACTGATTTTTATTATCAATGTCGGATTGTAAATGGTCATGACATAATTTCCTGAATTGGGAGAAGAACCACGTATATAATCAGGATAAAAGACATCCCACTATATGTGCGTGGCCTCAAGTACTGACACCTGAAATTCTGATGGTCTTTGTCACCAAAATGAAGCGTCCATGAACAAAAGTAAAATAATAGTTGAGGGAAGTGAATATACTGCGAATGGGAAGTACATGTATTTTATCCGAACTTTGTTATTTTCTCTCACTCAAGAAAATAGGAAAATGATGCAGCTGTACGCCAGTGTATTCATAGCAAGAGACGCTCTATCAAAAAAAATCAAAGAGAAACCCATATGTGAAAGAAAAGTATAGATATTGGTACCCAAACTCTAAGAATTCTTTCGGAAAAAGAAACCTGATCAAAAGCAGATAGAGAATTTCCGTAAGGACTGCTTGGATTTTTTGTAGCATCTGTATCGTTTCTCCAACTGAAACTTCCGCTTGATTCAAAGATCGAAGAGAAGATAAAAATAAAAAAGCTTGGTATTTCAGTTGCAGACGAAACGATCAATGATGCAAACTCAAACATTGCGAAAATATTGAGAGACAAAACTATATCAAGGACATTTCTGCAAAAGGCTCAATCTTCTTTGGAGATGGGTATAAAGCGAAAGCGCTTACTCGAAGAAGAAGTATCAAAACTTGAAGAAGAAATGACGAAGAAAAGAAAGAAATAAGCTGGCGAATGTGATGACTGAGTCAACGAGAAGTTATAATTCAGTTAATGATAATGATAGTAATGTTTATATAAGTGAATGAAAGTCATGCATATACAATGTACATAAAGCATAACGATTAAAAGTAAACATAAAATTCAGAGAGTGTTAAAAGTGTTTATTGATGATGATGATGATGAGGACGATTTTTATTAAAATGACAACTAGCTAAAAAGCTTCAGGGTCAGTTCACAAAATTTAAAAGCATAAGAAAGCACGCAAAATAAAAGACCGATCAGCTGCTTTTGCATATAAATATTAGCTTGACACATGACTTAAAAAGTTTAACTGTCTCTTGAGATCGACATTTGGGTGGCAGGCTATTCCATATATGAGCTGCACTGGAAGAGAATAGTTTCCTCTGTGTAAATTTCAGTCTGCAGCGTGGTTGGAGGAGTTGCTCTTTTGATGAAGAGCGGAGTCGAGATCGATTGTGAAGGTCACTCACAAGCTTCACTCGCTCTCCAAGGTACGATGGAACAGATCCATGAATACACTTATAGGCCAAGGTGGCTAAGCGAAGATCAACTCGATGCCTCATGGATAACCAGTCCAGTTCTTTCGCGGCTCCTGAAACATGGCCAAAGTACGGGATGTTCTTCACGAGACGAACTGCAGCATTGATCACTCTCTGAAGGCGGTTCATCGTGACTTCAGGCGACCCATTGAAAATACCGATGCAATACTCGAGCACAGGGAACACCAATGACTCAACCAGATAGGCAGTATGAGAACGAGTAATTGATCGGCGGATTGAGCGGATTTGTCGGAGTATACTGAAGCACGATGACACTGTTTTTGAAACTTGTGATGTTAAGGACAATGTGTTGTCAATTATGAAGCCGAGATAGCGAAAAGAGGCCACAGGAGTAAAATGATGGTCCATAATGGAGATAGGTTGCTCGTGGAAAGCCGATAAGCGCTGGCGTAGTCCACACCACATAATATTTGTCTTCTCCATGTTCATCACCAACTTGTTAGAGTTCAGCCAACTTTGAATAAAATGCATACCATGTGAGATTTTTGAAGTCAATGAAGGTTCTTTACCATGTGGACAAGACCCATACAGCAGAATGTCGTCGGCGAAGATGTGGACTTTCAAGCCAAAATTTTGTGAAACTTGGGAAATCTCGGCAGTGTAGAGGGCATACAGAATCGACCCGAGGACAGTTCCTTGTGGAACACCATTGACCACTGGCACAACACTAGAATGGGATCTTCCATACCGAAAGTACTGTGAGCGCCTTGTAAGAAAGGACCGAAACCATTCCAACACGAAACCTGTCAAACCATACGTCGTTGAAAGTCGTTCCATAAATATATCATAATTCACTGAATCGAATGCCGCTGACACGTCGAGTGCTGCTAGAAGATTTACTTCTCCCTCATCAATGGACTCAAGAAGATCACTCATGACATCAGTAATGACAGAATGATAGAATGATGTTTCCGGTATGCTGATTGGTAAGTCGGAAGAAGATTGCTTGTATGCAGATAAGAAATCAATTGGCGCAGGACAAGTCGTTCTAGCAGCTTCGACAGAACAGGGAGGCTGCTGATAGGACGATAAGATGACACATCATCGACATTCGATTTCCCTTTCTTGATGACAGGAGTAACACATGCCAAGCCCAAGTTGGATGGAAACGATCCTGGAAGTAGTGATTCATTCACCAAGTGTGTTAGAAATGGTGAGAGAAGGCCAAGGCATTCCTTGAGAATGCGAGTTGGCATGGGATCTGCCAGGGACTGTTTATTGGGCAACGATCGTATTGTGGAGGAGATGTCGGGAATTGAGACGCACCGGAATGTTGACAACGAGCATTCTTTATCCAAAACGGTAAATGAAGGCCGGTTAGCTGTACGCGTGATGGATGTAATTTTCCTAATCTTGTCGTCGAAAGTAGTGAAAACTGTGCCCTACTTGCGACGGATAGGTACATGGATAGGTACATGTAAAATTTAGTGTTATCAATAGGTACATGGATAGGTACATGTATAATTCAGTGTTATCAATAGGAACATGGATAGGTACATGTATAATTCAGTGTTATGAATAGGAACTTGTATGAGATCTGTTTTACTGGATAGGTACATTTGTTTGGTACACTCGGTTGAGTACAATGTGTTTCGGAACGTCTATGATCGAACTTGTGTGGTTTGGTTCTGAGCACTTGGGTACGTACCGATAGACGTCCGTTGTTTGATTTTGAATGGGTTTGCTCAATTGCGACTATTGTGACTATTGAAACCATTGTAATCAAGATGACACATTGATTTTCCTTTTACGTTGACAAACTAAGCTATAAATATGAGATAGTTGTTTGATGACATACATAATGATGACTAGTATCCCAACGTCGTGGGTTGTCGCAAGAGACCTTGGATATTCGTTCAAAGCTATAGAAACTGTAACTGAACGATCACTGCTGGTGATTTAGTTGATCGACTAATGGATCTAGATGAGCATGCAATGAATCACAATTTGGATCGCAGGTGGATAGAGGATTTCTGCATGCTACACTGCAATGATAGTGAAATTAGGAGGATCAAATTGGAACGATATGGAAAGGAGACATCTGACAGTGTTTCAATACAAAGTTCTCCCAATAAAAGTGACTTCAGAAGGAAATTAGAAGAAGAGACATTTAAATTATTATGTGAACGGAACTGCGTTAAATGTTTTAAACAGGAACGATCCCTTCTCTTTTTGCCATGTTCTCATAGCGTTATGTGTTCTACATGTTATGTACCTCTTGAAACTTCATCTTGTCCCCTTTGTGATGAAGAAATATCTTCAACAGTCACTGTATATCGTGCATGATGAGTCATCATGCAGGTCTGTGATTGGTCACTATTGTGTCTTTGTTTGACTTTCTATATAAGGAGGACATTGTACCGTTCTATTTCAAGCATAATTTGAGGCTAATACAATGTCAATCAGCATGTCGTTCACTACCAACATTCCCATTTCAATAATTTACCGAAGTCAATTCTTCACCGGTAATATATTCTATTCTGCCGTAAAAATAACTGGCTATAAAGCGGATTTGGTGGATCTGATGGAGGAAACAGTTAAGTATTTCCGCTGCGGAGAGGACGTTGTGGTGCAGAGAATGTTAATGAGAGTCGTGAACAACGCTCTTACACGAGTTGCAAGATTTTGGCTCAATGAAGTATTTCGCCCACTAGCTCAAACTGAGATTGTACCGGAATACTCTCGCTGCTGCTGCAACAGTATCCAACGGAAACATAACACAATAAGAAGAAGTGTAAATTGATTCAAAATTCAAGTGATGATTTCATTCGTGATTTAGCTTTTGCAATACACAAATGTCTACCTATTTACAAGCCTCTGTTGAATGCTGGCTCTTTGAATAGCATAAAAAAAGTTTTCAAATCCAAGGAGTAGTGATAAGAAAAGGCGAAACTTAATTCAGCGCGGTGGTGGTGGGTTTCTAAGTATGTTAAATGATATTGGAAACAGTATTAATGGTGTAATCAATAGTCCGCTTGGAAGGATTGCAGCAACTGCTGCAATGTTAATATAAGGTTAGCGAATCATAAAGTGACACGTCATCACTTTGATTGATGAGTCATATATAGGTGTGTATAAGGAAGACGCTTTAATGATATTTTACCACTTTCAAGTGACAATTCATTTTCGCTGGTTGAAAGCTCCGAATTAGTACTTGTTGAAACATGACTCAGAAAATGTATACAATCAGAGAGGAAGGTGACGCTTTTGAGCAAGATCTCTTGAAGCTTCGTCCGACACGAAAGGTGCAAGGGATTGGAAATACATTCTACTTTCAAACCTTGAATTATGGTGATGATGGCTTTTATCTTCAAGTTCCATTCTTCCACAGTAATGGTATGTCTACATCAGGGTATAGCAATATGAGACAAATGCGAGTGACTTTTCCAAAATGGCAACAGGTGATTCTTAAAACTATTGACTATTTCGCGAAAGAATGTGTTGAGCTGCCTGAAAGTGCTCCCACTCATTGGAGAAAGGCATTAGAGGAAGGAGTTGGTTATAAGGAATTGCCGGAATTCGATACACTGTTTTTAAAACTATCGGATCATTTTCAAGCATTCGATCTCTTTACAAACGCGATGGAATGTGAGGATCTCAAACGGGGCCGCTATATGGGCTTAGTGCACGTTACCGGACTTTATATTGGCTCACATGGTTCGACTGGTAAAGTCGCATCTTTACAAATGAAGGTTCTTCAACTAGTCTATGAACCACTACCAATTGATAATTGTTTAATTAACATTGATAAGACTGCTTCAAGTGATGGGAAGGAAGAGAGCAAAAAGCGAGGGCGGAAATCTAAAGATTGGAATCCTAAATTGAAGTTGAAGCGCCAAGATGCTGACTTGAAAACTTTCTATAATCCTAATTGTGATGAGGAAACACAAATGTTTTAATTTGTAAATGTAACTTGAAAGTTTCTATTCTGAATGTAAATAAACGTGATCTGGAACATGTGTCTGTTTTGTTGTTCTAAGCAAAATTAGCGGGATGATGAGTTTAATGTTAATGGAATTATAAGATGACAGATTTTCGTCTATTCACTGATCGCACAATGTGTGTCGCTGGACCAAGTCAGTCCGGTAAAACTACATTTGTAACTGAATTGCTACAATATAGAAATGAAATGTTTAACAAGGAAATTAAGAGAGTCAAATGGTATTATGTAATATTTCAACCACAACTACATTCTACACTTCGCCAGAAAGGTTATGAGGTGAAGCAAGGGTTGCCATCAACTGAGGATATCAAAGCAGGTGACTTACTAGTATTAGATGATCTATTACGAGAAAGCAAATCTTCAAAGGATGTAACTGAAATGTTCATTCAAACTGCACATCATAGGGAAGCTTTTATTATCTACATCACCCAAAACATCTTCGATGGAGTGAAAGAGCAAAGAACTAGAAGTTTGAATACACATTATTTGGCAATATTTAAAAATCCAAGAGATAGCAGTCAGATACATCATCTCAGTAGACAGATATTACCTCAACAACCTAAAGTACTTTCAAAAATATATGAAGATGTAACAAAGAAACCACATGGTTATCTATTTATTGATCTAACCCAGGAATGTCCGGAACGACTTCGATTTCGAACAAATATCATACCTAATTCCGCTGAACCAATGACAGTTTTCTCGGTTCACAGTTAGTTTTAAGCAATGTACTTTGTTGCCTTATTATTTTCAAACATGTCGTATTCAAAGATGGTAGTCATTCCTCAAGAGGAGTATGTACAATTGACTACATTACAAAGTGCACAGGAAGTCAAAAATATAGATCAGCCTATTACGAATCAACTTAAGGAACTAACACAAAAGGATATGGAAATTCAGAAGATTAAGGATCCCTATCGACGAATGCAGTTAGCAGCTGAAAACATTGACGAGAGGCGACAGATTCGTGACAAGTTGCGACGATTTATAACCTTGTCAACACCTCGACCATATCGTGTGCGCTGAGCGATTATTTGACTTCATTGATCCACATGTGAAGTTCAATGAGAGAGGAGAGATAATAGATGAAACAACTGGTGATGTTATTAGAAATAGTCACATAGATGACCTTCTGCAATTTGCTGTCAGAGATGTAAGGCGAAAACTAGGTGCACCACAAGGGTGGTCATATTTTCAGAAAATTTTATCTGATCAAAATGTACCTCACAATATTATTGGAGGACCGACTGTGAATGAATTGGATAAGGGTCACTTACAAGATGGATCAAAGAGTAAAACACCCACGATGGCGGTCAAGCGAGAGCTTCATGATCCCGATGATCTGCAACCAAAAAGAGCTACTAGGCGCTCAATGCGTGTTGCGAAGGAGTATAGTAAATATTAAGCAAATATGAATTAAGCCTTGCCTCTCTCATATGATGTCGTTACAAAAATTTTGCTGTTGTTTGAAATCTGCGCTCGAAGGTAAAGCAGAAGAGGGCATAGAGGTTGATATCAATTGTGTTAGCAGTTGCTGTGCGAGTAATACGCGTGCAAATCAGAACAAAGACGATGAGTACAGCCGTGAAGCTGAGGAAGATTTATTACGACTTAAATCACCCCGCAAGTTTCAGTCGTCCGGAGGTTCTAGCTCGTGCAGCAGGTGTGGGAATAAAGAAAGTCAAGAAGTGGTTGAGGAGTCAACCGACTTACACTCTTCACAAAAATGCGAGAAAGCGGTTTCCAACAAGAAAATATGTTGTTAACAATATAGATAGTCAATGGCAAGCGGACTTGGCTGACATGCAACAGATATCACAGTACAATGATGGCTATAAATACATCTTAACCTTAATAGATATTTTATCTCGCTATGCTTGGGTACGTGCGCTGAAATCTAAACGAGGACCAGAAGTTGAAGCGGCTTTTCAGAGCATTTTCGATGAGGTGCGTGTTCCGCAAAGAATACAGACCGATCAAGGGAAGGAATTCGAAAACTCTCATGTTCGAAGTCTCCTTAAAAGTCATAATGTGGAATTGTTTAGTGTCAAAAGTGCTTATAAAGCTGCCATGGTTGAGAGGCTCAATCGCACACTGAAGACAAAAATATGGCGCTATTTCACTGCAAAAAATACACATGTTTGGGTAGGTGAGCTGCAGAAATTTGTTAAGAATTACAATGAAAGCTACCATCGAATCATTAAGATGAAACCAGTTGATGTTACTTCAGATAATGCGATGGATGTATGGCTTCGATTGTATGATAAGAAAGCGAAAAACATTTCCAATGAAAAGAAAATTAATGTTGGTGATAGAGTTCGGATTTCAAAGGTTAAGTCTACATTTGAGAAGGGGTATCTACCTAATTGGACTGAAGAAGAGTTTTTTGTAGATGAAGTAAATACAAAATTTAGACCCACCATGTATAAATTAATAGATTACCATGGCAATCCAATTGAAGGAAAATTTTACTCTTATGAATTGCAAGTAGTAGACAGAAGTGAAGAGGTGTATATGATTGACAAAATAATTAGGAGGAATGGTCATGGCAATCAAAGGAACTATCTAGTTAAATGGAAAGGATATCCTGATTCATTCAATAGCTGGATAACGCACCAGGATCTACAAAATGTGGAGGTGGGAGACACTCGTAACTTTTCAGCTAATATAGCATGTGACTTCTTCCATATATAAGTTTAACATGTCTACTAACTTCAATATCATTCTTCCAAGCAATAGCAACCCCAAGATATTCCCAAGTAACAAACCATCTCTCTACTCTGTTGAATTCGCTAATCCAATTACTCTGCATGGACCCCATGAAGTTGCTCTAACAGAAATTACTTATTACAACGATATCAGTTTGCTAAAGAACAACTATTTTGAATTACATAAAGAAGTGCGAGAGAAGGATGATTGCTTTCGCATATTTCAAAATAGTCTACATGGTACATGGGCTTTTCATCATCTAACTTTACATCCTTTTTCAACATCTTTACCATCTGTCCAAAACATGATTAAAATTCAAAAGGCATTTGCAACGTCAACTTTTGATTCTAAGGTTCCCACAATGAGCTTGCAAGATACAGAAAAGGAAATCGGTAGAATGTTTGAACGAATAAATGATCTCTTCAAGCTGACTTTGAATAAATTCTACAAACCAGTCATAAAGGGGTCAACAAAATTGATGAAGGAAGGGAAGCATATTCTTCTTGTATTAGGTAAGGATTTGAGTCATACTTTTGGGTATTCCAGAACAACTTTCTCATCAAGGTATTGGTACAATGGACGTGGGTGGAATTCGGACAGGAAAGTCACTGATTTTCAATGTAGAATTGTGCCATTGTATGCATTACAAAAAAGGAGCATCCGAGTAAAAAATAAATTTGAGGTCATTAGAAGTGTTGAAGACTTTGCAAGAAAGTTTCAAGGATCAGTGCCAGAAACGTTAATGACTTGTGAATATAAGAAAGAGAAAGTAACTTTATTTACTGTTGAAACGGAGGCAGAATTCATTGTTTTTACTAAAAAGACACCATTGGAAAAGTCTGAGTCCGCTGTTATTGAATTCGGATCTGAAATGATTGGGATGTTTAAGGGCCTTGAAAGCGCACCTTGGTTGACAGAATTAAATGATACATTCAAGGTTCAATTGTCCTCTTCTAAACTCAAAGCATCAACAAATGCTTCATGGGATATTCACGTATACAGCGAAGACATATTGGGTGATGCATTGTCTACTTCCAGTGAACTTGCAAAAAGAGTTAATTTGAACATGGAAAGCTTGAAAACGCCATCTGAATTGTGTACAAAGTTAAATGAGTTTGGTGTAGATTACCTTGATGCAGATGAATATCACTTTTCTTATGACCCACATAAGAAACGCATGATTGTAAAGGTAGGGAAGAACTCTCTTATCAAGCTGGATAGCGTGTTAACGACCACATTGGGATTCTCAAAATCAACTATTTATGAAGGCACATCAATAGGTGATACAGCCACATCACTAGAGCGTGATATAAGTAACTTATACGTCTATTGTAACATTATTGAATATACAAGGGTTGGCGACATTGAGGCCCCACTTCTGCGCAATTTCCTCTCTCATCCGTAAGGAAGCAACTAATCAATCGAGAATTTTTTAACACAATGTATCTACCAATCAGCCGAAATGTCATCAATAGAATTGACATATCAATTCATGATGACGCAGGAGAAGTAGTACCGTTCTGTGGTGGTGCTACTGTTTTGACCCTACATATTAGGTCACGAGAATAAGGCTTTACGCTATTATGCCTTCCATAGTTATTCAATAGTCATAATGACAGGCATTTACAGTAGTCCATCATATCAGAGCGGTTATCCCGTGTTTGTTGGAGGTAGACGACAAGTTGGAGGAGGCATATTTGGTGCACTAAGACGTATGGTTCTTCCAACACTCAAAAAGTATGGCGTACCAATCATGAAGCGTGTTGGAAGCAGGGCTTTAGATTTTGGTGCAAATGTTGCAGCTCATGCGCTTCAAGGTGAGGATATCGGTGAATCTATGAAAATGCGCGCGCAGCAATCTGCCATAGACGCATTAGATGATTTAACAAAGACGAGACGTACAGTTCGGAAGAAGCGTAGCAAGTCAAGACAAGTTGGATCCGGTCGAGTTACTAAGCAAAGACGCAGGAAAAGTAAAAAGCCGACTAGAGCAGCGCGTTCTAAATCTAGACGTGTGAAAGCAAGAAAGCGCAAACGAAATTCCACAGCGACTGGAAACAAGTCAAAACGAAGGAAGACAACATATTTGTAAAGCTAATACGATGCAGAGTATCAATTCGGCTTTGTGTTTCTTCGATTCTCCCCCTCATCAGACAGACATCATCTCCTCAACAATTGTAGACATAGTCCCCACAACAAATATCGATGGTAACCAGCAGCCTATTCAGTTTGATATACCTACCAATCCTCAAGATTATATTGACTGTCAATCCATTGATTTAGAGTTGTGTATACAAATTAAGAAGACTGATGGTACAAATATCGATTCATCCAAGGATAAAGTGGGATTAGCAAATCTTCCTATTGCCAGTCTGTTCTCAGATGTGTATCTAATATTGAATGACAAACAGATTGAAGGAGGGGATCGAGCATATCCATATGGAGCATATATACATACAATGACTCAATTTCAAAAGCAAGCTAAACAGTCACACTTGCAAGTTTCTGGGTGGTATGATGATCAGCAAGGGAAATTTGATGATGTCTCAAATACAGGGTTGAAAAGACGAATGGATTTAACAGCGGATTCAAAGGAATTATACTTGAAAGGACCCGTCTATCTTGATTTCCTTCGTCAATCTAGATATCTGCTATCACAGGTTAAAATGCAAATAAAATTTATTCGTGCAAATCCTGAGTTCGCGTTAATGGCTTTTGGAGCTACAAACTATCAAGTCAACATAAGTAATGCCGTGCTCAATGTAAGGCGAGTAACAATGAACCCGTCAGTCATCAACGAGCATGCGACAGGATTGAGGAAAAACAATGCAATATATCCAGTTAATCACAGTGTGTTGACAAACTTCACAATTGGTGCGGGATCATCCTCACATGCCTACCCAAATCTTTTTCCGACTGCAATGCCAAAGGCGGTGTATATCACATTTGTGGAAAATGAGGCATTCATTGGTGCTTTTGAAAAGAATCCATTCAATTTCCAACACTTCAATGTTAGCAAACTAGCACTCTATCAGGATTGGAAATTTGTATCTTTCAAAGCATATGAGCCTAATTTCATAGATGGTAAATTCGCACGTGAATATGGTTCTACTTTCACCGCCCTCAACATGTTTAATACAGATGATTCAAATGGAATTACAATGGATATGTACAAGAATGGCTACTTCTTCATTATGTACAACCTCACAGCAGATGCAGATCTAGGTGGTGAAAGCGTAGGAGTTACGAAGCCTGGAAATCTACGACTGGAGGTATCATTTGAGTCACCTTTGAAGAAAACAATTACTTGTCTCATTTATGCTATCTATGATAGCAAAGTTGAGATAACGAGAATGAGAGACGTGACTGTCAGCTATCAGAGATGAGTAACTTAAGCAACAGAAATCTTGAGGAAAATGAGGAAAGCTCATCCCTACTCCAAGACAATATTTCTCAATGTCTTTTCTAGAGATAATTTACCTGATTCAATTCCTTTCTATCCTTGTTCGCTTATCATCAATACGGATACCAACAATCTTCCCGGAAAACATTGGATTGCTGTATACATCAATCGTTATAAAGTGGCCGAATATTTTGACTCTCTTAATCAACCTCGTTTACATGATATCGCATTTTGGATGAATAGGTTCTCCTGGACTGTTAGGAAAGTGACATCGTTCCCACTTCAAAGTAATACATCTTTAATGTGCGGTGGCTATGTACTCTATTTTGTCAACGAGAGACCATTGAAAAATAACTGTGAAAGTGCTTTAGAACTATTTTCAAAAGACTGATAAAAATGATGTAATTCTTACTAAATATGTCGAAACAGTTTTGAAATAAAGTTTTATGTTGTATCATTAACTTGCTCTCTTTTTTTCCAAAACAAGGGTTTATAAGGAAAACAAAACATGCTCATATTTCATTATCTATTCACATATATACAAAAACATGTTCATATTTCATTATCTATTCACATATATACAAAATCTACAATTTGGTTTTCATGAAACATTTTTTCAAATCACATGATGGGAGGCACATCACTTATGTCTTTAATGCCGGTTATCACAATCTTTCCATTATGGAACACATGAACATGATATGGATGCCAGTTAGTCAATTGAGCTGCAGGAAATAACTCCACTTCATAAGTTAGATTATGTGATGATGTAACTTTACGGAAGTCATAGTGATAGTGCAATTCACATAACACGGTCATTGTCTTCACTTTCCAATCAGATAATGAATCACCAAGTAAATGTTCCAAAGTTAAGTGTAGATATGAGAGATCACCCTCCATGACCCTTCCAATACATTGGATTGTTCCATTTGGAAAGAATAGGATAGTGAGAGATTTATCCTTCCTCTGAATCCTCCATGTTAACATTGAGGGTCTTCCCAGATGTAAGCTCGTTGTCGGCTTCAATTTGCGTTTTATCAGTAACCATTGTTTTCGGTTGGGTATATTCCTCTCGATCTCTTGTAGATTGAGTTTTGACTTTGCTTTTGTAGTTAACATCCGATTTACAACTTCCAACCGTTTGATGTCCTCCATCTTTAATGAATGACGTTATCTGTGGTAGTATCTCCCTTGTAAAGGTTTCCCATGTGACGTCACTGAAACGAAAAAATCGATATTCAACATCTTCCCGTTTTGGTGAACAGACGTATAGTTTGACTGATGAATCACACTTTATCCATACCTTGTCATCGAGAGGAATCTTGATCCGAGTCTTATGGTTGCCAATGAGATCAGCGAAGTCTTTCAGTGAAGGCAATGAGTCAATTAGGACTACCTATTTATTAGTAATCATTTCTACATATCGGAAAGATGTAAAAATTTCAATTTTAGTAAGACTAATGTATTAGTAAGGGTTGCTACATGTCGGAAGATGCAGCAATCGCAAGATCTATTACAAGTGGAATATTGTATTGTTTTTTTATTTAGACTTATTCTACATCACCTGTGACAGGAAGGCATCTCCTTCTCTTCGACGGTGGGGGAAGACCTAGGCTGTAGTGTCCATATGGTAATGTTGAATTTTTATCCAGCCAACAGCGCTTATCCTCCCAAAGTGAAAGACCTCGCTTCCTAAATGATTTTGTGTTAACTATGTGATTTTTTGAATTTATAATTGTCATATCTTCAGTTGTATCATTCTCACTATAATAGACACTCCTATAGTCATTATGTTTCAATTTTTTAACTACTGCTCTCTGAATTCCTTTAGCACGTTTGATGCTATGATTCGTAGAGTCTAGATATTTCATTGAATACATTTTCGGTTTTAGTAGGATCATTTCCTCAAGCAACTTTTCAGCACACTCATCCTTAAAACAACCTAATCTAGCTTTGTTTGTAGTTGAGTATAGTCGGTGGTGACTGTCATAGTTTGAAGAGTCAAACTTTTCACCGAAGTATAGAAGTATATCTTCCAGACGGACAGATGGTGATGTGTATAAACATAGGAAGAAACTGTCGGTATCACCTCCACAAAGCCGCGTTCTATTTATCAGTGGACATCCTTTTAGATCATTGTAATATAATTGATACATTTCCAACTTACTATAGTCAAGTACTGCTTGACCAACATATATTAATTCATTTAAAACTATTGAAGGTTTGTACATTTCCATACCAACCAGATCTTCATCAAATATTTTGTGTTGAACATAGAGAGGATGATTTGACAATTTCAGTAGTTGTTTCTCATTGTTGACTAGTTTAAATTTTTTCCTTCTCCTTACATTTTCCATTGTTTTATCATATAAAGAATTATTTTTCAATTTGTAGAATGACTTTTCGAAGTCAGTGCTTGATTGAGCGATCTTTTGAGAGTTCATATCAATGTATGTTTTTAACCAAGACTTTTGTGTGAATTTTATGCCACTATGAATCTTCTTGATTGTCATTCCCATGGTCAAGTAAAATTTCAAAATTGAGTAGTGGACTACATAATTTTCTCTATCAAATTGATGGAGCAGAAGTTTCTTGATAGAAGAAAAATGTGTATTTGGTCTTACTTTTTCATATAGATTTTTCATATAGTGTGAAAACATTCTCTTTTCAATCATCTGCATTTCTGGAGCTAATGGGAAATCGGCAGTGTCATCATGAATGGCTGCAGGATACTCTAAATCTAAATCAAAAATGTAGCCGATTTCACCATCATCTATATTTTGAACATTTTCTTCATTTAAAAAATTATCTAATTCCCTTTCATTCAACCATTTGAAATTTGAGTGGGGTAGATTTCTACTGAGTGAAGAACCGTAAAGGTTATTAACATCTAAGTAGGTCAAATGTCGACTTTCATGTGTATTATTTCCTAATTCTTCAATGCGTGCACGCGCTCGGTGAATGTTGGTGAAAGTCATCCCCCCTCTAATTCCTCGTTTAAATAGATTGTACATATTTTCATCTTGTATGTAGTGTGGGGGATCATTGGAAGAGAAATTTAGTGCTGAGGTAAAGCTAAGATGTGGGAGACTGACAAAATGTACAGGGTCGACTTCATCCTCACGTTGACTCAATGCTCTAAACACTTCAAATATGTCTGCCAACAATAAAACATCTAACTTCAGATATGCCAGCATGTAATCACCAAATGTGCTACAATTAAATTCAATCCATGCCTTGTTAGCGTGTTCATATTCACTATCGGAACAGTGCTCACGAGTAAGATCATTATAGAATTCATATTGTGGTGGTAGACAGTCTTCCGTCAACGTGTTTAAGTTTTTGAAGTATGAATATGGAAACACTCCCTTCTGATATAAAACATTATCACTTAATTGTGGAAATTCTACCCTTAATGTCTCTACATGCTCATACGTTTGCAAGCCCTTGGCTAATTCACTCAAGGATGCACTTAGAAATTGATATGAGTCTAAGAATTTTAGTTTAAAGTATACTGTCTTCCCTTTGTATTCATTTACAGGGACACTGGCGGATAAAGTTATATATTTTTCAGCAGTTGCTGCTACAACATCTAATTTCCAAGATTTCATTCTTCCAATCGCTTTATAGCAAACGATGTGATTATCATAATTTTTAAAATTGTGGAAAAATATGGGGAGCTCCCGTCTGTTAAGTCTAACCGGAGATTGCATTTCCTACATAATGTTTGCCTATATCGTCCGGTGATATGATCATAATCACGAACTTTCATGACTTCATCGCTGAATTTCGATTTACATTTGTTGCAACATTCTGCATTTTCATGGCGTGCTTTTTCATCCGCTGACAGTGACATTGGCTGCCTAGTTGTTGCACATTGGTTGTCATATAAGTCTTGGCCTACAGTTTCTAAGTGGTGCAAGAAACCAATAATGCAATTTTCTCCCTCAGAGGTAATACTTCTTTTCAAATTTTGATTGAAGGGCATTATGCCAGACATGATAAGCTCCAATGGCCGCAGGTTTATGTATTTTATTATCAATGTAGCACTCTATATCTGCATAAATTACTAAAGGAGGACTTAGTTGATATTCCATGCTACTTGTTAGTGCTTTTAGATCTGACGGCATTTTTTCTATTTGTGCTTTTCCTCGAATGCAAAACTGGAAGTGTCGTTCTAGCGTTGTCTTATATGTGAATGACTGAGTGCATCTTTCGCAGAAGTATTTATGTCTTTTTAAAGTTCTATACAATCTTGACAGCTTTGGAATTCCAAAATAGTGTGCTGCTCCATTGTTTAGAATTAGCAAAATATTAACCGTTTGCCTACCAGTAAAGTTACTATTGTAACGAACACCTTTGAGTCCATTTTGATAAAAGTGAATGTTAATTTTAATATCATTATTTTTCTCAAATTTTGGAATATCTTTGATTGATACTGGTGTGGAAATGCCTTCCATATTTAGCTCAGATGTCCACTCACTATATGATTTTATTTCATTCCTTGAATAAGGTACTTCATTATAATGCAATATTGATAAAACTGCATATAGGAAGCAATCATTTGCATTTGAATTAACATTAATGACAGCTTTAGAGTTTTTTAACTTCTTTGGTAGAGGAAATGATTGTCCACCTGACAGTATTGGACTTGTTATTACATTGAACTCTATATTTTGTACATCTATAATCCAATTGCTACCCTTTTTTCTGAAGGCTTCAATATGATTTATTAGACTATTTAGATGATCCTGAAACCAAGCATCATAGTCATAAATATAGTTTGAGGATGATGAGGTAAAGTGTGCGAGAAAAGTTTCTTCTTCTTGAGGATTAGAACGGACATAACGAATTTGTGCAATCAGACGACCGCGCAATTGATAGCTCCTTAGTAAGTCAGACACTAAATTCCCTAACATGGAACGCATGCTTTCTAAGAATGATGTTATGTCCAAAGTAGGTGTTGTTGGCGTGATATCATATACACGTGCATGGCCATTGAGTGCGCTTTCGCTGAGACTAACAGTTCCATAGTTATTATGCATATTCATCTCACTATTTGTGTTATGTACATTCATATGCTGTCGAAATCTACTTATAGAGTTATACGTTTTGCCACACCGAGAGCAGTATTGCATAAAGTTTTGTATGTTAGTTGAAGCGCTGGTTGTTGGCTTAGAAGTAGATCTATTTTGATTATTTGAATTTGACTCTGTTATGCTATCATTCGGTTTATTATTGCATACAAGTTTATGCCTCTTAAGATTATCCATCCTATTCGTCTTATATGGACACTTGCTACATTGATACGTTTTTTCCTAACTTACAAAATTTTCATGTCGTTGCAAATTGCCTATGAGAGTGAACACTTTTCCACACTTGGTACAGACAACCATGATTATTGATGAGGATTGAAATTAGCAAGCCCTTATATACATCTACCATCTAATGACGTCAGCGTCATCATCAGCCAATAACTTATGTTTCGATCTGTTGTAAAGACAAAAAACATACAATTTCAACAATTATTTTTTTTTCAAAAAAGAAGAAAACAGAAGTTAAAGTAATAAAGTTACAGTTTAACACATTTAACAATACCACTATGGTAGAGTTTTAGGTGACTGCAGCTGTCACTACAGCCACCCAAATCGTCCATCCTCGTAAGGCACACTCTTCTGATGCCATTTTGGGAACATTCGAGGTGTACAAGCGTTTCTTTGTTATGCTGTTGGCTGGTGGTTACTTGGGAGGCCAACAGGAGGTTTGATTGAGTAATATTTCTTAGAGACTCAATCAAACCTCTATTGTCCTCCTTCAACTTCACCTCGCGGGCCTCAACCTCCTTTAGGCGCTCTTGGCCACGACGGAGTTGTACCTCAACGTCTTGTACCTCTTCTGCTGTCGCGTCGAGATCCACATTGTACTGCTGAACAGGGAGAGCAGCTGGAGGTGCGGGCGCAGCAGCGTGAGGGGAAGGATCTGCGGCTGGGATCGGAGAGGAAGGAGCTGCGGCTGGGATCGAAGAGGAAGGAGCCAGTGTCATCATCGGTGATAATGGAAGGCGCACACTCCAGCTCGGAGAAGCCCGGATGTGGCTGAACGAGGCCTCCTCCTGAGATGCACACATCGCGGAGTCCTGTAATCGAAAGAAACAATTGTTTATCATCTATTTAGCATTTTACCATTGATGAGATACAAAAGTGAATTTCTCTTACCTCCGGCTGGATTGTGACCTTCTGATCGGTTCCGGAACCGTATCAGAAGGTCACAAATCCAGCCGGAGGTAAGAGATATTCACTTTTGTATCTTCATCAATGGTAAAATGCCTATATAGATGATAAACAATCCAATGTTTCTTTCGATTACAGGACTCCGCGATGTGTTGCATCTCAGGAGGAGGCCTCGATTCAGAGCCACATCCGGGCTTCTTCCGAGCTGGAGTGTGCGCCCTTCCATTATCACCGTTGATGACACTGGCTCCTTCCTCTTCGATCCCAGCCGCTGCTCCTATCCTCTCCGATCCCACCCGCAGATCCGTCCCCCACGCTGCTGCGCCCGCACTCAGCAGCCTCTCCTGTCGGCAGTACATGTGGATCTCGACGCGACAGAGAAGAGGTACAAGACGTTGAGGTACAACTCCGTCGTGGCCAAGAGCGCTAAAGGAGGTGAGGCCGCGAGGTGAAGTTGAAGGAGGACAATAGAGGTTTGATTGAGTCTCTAGAAAATATTACTCATCAACCTCCTGTTGGCCTCCCAATTAACCACCAGCCAACAGCATAACAAAGAAACGCTTGTGACACTCGACTGTTCCAAATGGCATCAGAAGAAGTGCGCCTTACGAGGATGGACGATTTGGGTGGCTGTAGTGACAGCTGCAGTCACCTAAAACTCTACCATAGTGGTATTGTTAAAATGTGTTAAACTGTAACTTATATTACTTTAACTTCTATTTTCTTCTTTTTTGAAAAAAAAATAATTGTTGAAATTGTATGTTTTTGTCTTTACACAGATCGAAACATAAGGTAATTAGGCTGGTGAGACGCTGAGTCTTAGATGGTAGTTGTATATAAGGGTTGTAATTTCAAATTTAATATCGGTAGTCATTAAAGTTGGAAATAGTAATTTAGGATAAGACGACTGAAAATTTAGTAAATTATGACAAAGTTAAATGTAGAGAGTATATAGACGAAAAGGATGATAATTTAGAGGATAATAGAGAATAATAAAGAATGATAGTAAAGAGTACATTAAATAACCTGATTAATTCATAAAATCGTTAAATAATCAAATTTATGAATAATTGGTGTGGCAAAGTTAAATCTATAAGTAGATTGAAGTATGAATGTAAACAAAATATTGAGATGAATTGATATAATTATGTAAGTTAGTTAGTGAAAGTTCATGGGCGAGTGTTGTATCAGAAAAAAATTTTGGGAAAAATTTATAGAAAAGAAGGTCAAGTTAGTGAATATAGTGTTGAATATCGGGTATATGTGGGTGTTTGAAAGAAATAGTTATGACGTTTAATTCAGAGAAGCAATTTTCTGAATTTATATCTTAAAAAATTTATGATTGATGTAGGTTTAGGTTATTAATAGTAATAAAATCATATTGAGATCAAAAAAGGGTAGCAATTGGATAAGGATGAGTACAATTATAGAGTTATGTATAAACGTAATAATAAGTAGGTTGAATAATATTAACGCAGATCAATTTCATGTGTATAAATGATAATTAATGAAATGATTTGTTCTATATGAGTTTGTTTTTATATATTGCTTATAGAGTCTTAAATAAGGAGATGAAGTAAAATTAGTGAGGGGAATTGAGTATATGGAATGTTTCAAACAGTATCAATCAAGATATTAAATTAGAGGAAATAAGATATTAAAATTAAATTATTTTGAAAATGGACTCAAAGGTGTTCGTTAAATAGAAATATATGTTGGAAAGGAAATATTATGTAAATTAAAGGAGAGACATATGTGGATAAAGCTGTAGATTGTAAGGGAATTAAAGAATAAATATTTGGAAAGATGATAGTCATTATCTAGAAATAGACGAATTTAGTTTTGATTGAGGAAAGAAATAGAACAAATGGACTCTAACGTATACAGTGAGTGGATATAACGTTCTTTATTGTTATGCGATATAGAGATCAAATTGAAATAAATAATAAAGGGTTAGGTAAATAAGTCTGGGATACAGTTAAACAATAGACACCAGTATTTTATGAGGGAGAAATTTATAATTAGTTTTAGAATTAGATGTGAATATTATAGAAAAATGTGAACATAGGCAGAAAGTATGTGGGATGAAAAAGAGAGAGCTGGAGAAAGTGAACAATGTAATAAAAATCGGATGAAGAATAAAGTTGAGATTGAACATATAGGAGTTATAAGGATAATGTGGAATGAAGGTTAAGAATACGGGGGCTATATTTTTAACTTTTAAAAATTATGATTAGACTGTAAGAATAAGGATGACGAATGAAGTCTTGGAAAATAGATGTGTAGAGAATGCTGAAAATATATAATTTATCGAGTGTAGTAACTGAAACAAATGGAGAGAAGTAATTTAAAAAAATTAAAGATTCTCTTTTAAGTGATAATTGAGTGAATTAGCAAGGTTGAAGTGATGATGTAGAGAAGTAAGGGTAATTTACTTAAGTGATAATGTATTATTCGAAGGGGTGTTTCATATTATATTAAAACTTAAGTTGAGGAGATGTTAAAAATTTGAATTTATCTGTTTAATGTGAGAGATGTTGATAGTGAATATTGAGTAAACGGCGTGGATTGATTTAATTGTGAATTTTGGTGTTAATGCGGCATATTGAAGTTAGGATGTTTTATGTTGGCGACATATTTGAAGTGTTTAGAGCATTGAGTCAAGTTGAGGATAAGTCGTACCCTGTTACATTTTGTCAGTCACCCACATCTTAGTTATACCTCACTCTAAATTTCTTCTTCCAATGACCACCACACTACTTACAAGCTGAAAATATGTACAAGCCCTATTTGAACGAGGAATTAGAGGGGGTATGACTTTCACCAACATTCACCGAGCGGTGCAGCATTGAAGAATTAGGAAATTCAATACCACGTGAAATAGAACCTACTTAGATGTTAATAACCTTTACGGTTATTCACTCGAGTAGGAATCTACCCCCACTCAAATTTCAAATGGTTGAATGAAAGTGAATTAGATAATTTTTTATAATGAAGAAAATGTTCAAAATAATAGATGGATGATGGTGAAATCGGCTAAATTTTTGTTTAGATTTAGAGTATCCCTACAGCCATTTGATGATGGGAACACTGCCGATTTCCCATTAGCATCCAGAAATGCAGATGATTGAAAAGAGAATGTTTTCACACTATATGAAAAATCTATATGAAAAAGTAAGACCAAATACACATTTTTTCCTTCTATCAAGAAACTTTCAGCTATCAATTTGATAGGGAAAATTATGTAAGTCACTACTCAATTTTAAAATTTTACTTGACCATGGGATGAGAATCAAGAAATTCATAGTGGCATAAAATTCCCCACACAAAAGCCTTGGTTTAAAAACATACATTGATATAAACTCTCAAAGAAGAGGGCTCAATCAAACACTAGGAGCTTCGGAAAAAAGGTCCATTCTACAAATTGAAAAATAATTCTTTATACGGTAAAACAATGGAAATGTAAGGAGAAGGAAAAAAATATAAACTAGTCAACAATGAGAAAACAACTACTGAATTGTCAACATCATCCTCTCTATGTTCAACACCAAACAAATATTTGATATGAAGATCTGGTGGTATGGAAAGGTACAAACCTTCGATAGTTTTAATAAATTAATATATGTTTGGTCAAGCAGTACTTTGACTTATAGTAAGTTGGAAATGTTATCAGTTATATTACAATGATCTAAAAGGGTGTCCACTGATAATAGAACGCGGCTTTGTGGAGGTGATACCGACAGTTTCTTCTATGTTTATACAATCACCATCTGTCCGTTGGAAGATATACTTCTATACTTCGGTGAAAAGTTTGACTCTTCAAACTAGGGACAGTCATCAATCACCGACTATACTCAACTTAACAAACAAAGCTAGATTAGGTTGTTTTTTAAGGATGAGTGGTGCTGGAAAGTTGCTTGAGGAAATGATCCTACTAAAACCGAAAATGTATTCAAATGAAATATCCTAGACTCTAAACGAATATAGCATCAAACTATTGTGCAAAAGGAATTCAGAGAGCAGCAGTTAAAAATTGAAACATAATGACTATAGGAGTGTTATTAATAGTGAGAAATGATACAAACTGAAGATATGAACGATTATAAATTCAAAAAATCACATAGTTAGCACAACATCATTTAGGAAGCGAGGTCTTTCACTTTGGGAGGATAGCGCTGTTGGCTGGATAAAAATTTATCATTACCATATGGACACTAAAGCTAGGTCTTCCACCGTCGAAGAGAAGGAGATGTTCCTGTCACAGGTGATGTAGAAAAAGTCTAAATAAAAACATATAATATTCCACTTGTAATAGATCTTGCGATTGCTGATCTTCCGACATGTAGCAACACTTACTAATACATAGTAGTCTTACTAAAATTGAAATTTCTACATCTTTCCGATATGTAGAAATGATTACTATAAATAGGTAGTCTAATGTGAATGAATATGTGAAGAATTTGTACTCAACATCATTCGATATGTTGAGTAATAAATAACAAACTTAGGCAACATTAAACTAAATTTGAAACATCGCTTTGGAACATGCTCATTACATTAGAACATGGAAACTTAGTGACGTTCAAACGTTTAACAAATTCTAAAAGATAGCATTTCGTCATTCAATAGCAAATAGTGATCGACAACATCGTGGCGTTGATTAGTATTGATCATTGCCTTACTGAAAGGACTTTGCGGATCTCATTGACAACCATAGACTCGGATCAAGATTCCTCTCGATGACAAGGTATGGATAAAGTTTGATTATCAGTCAAACAATACGTTGATCACAAGAGGAAGAAGATGAAAATACTTTTACGTTAGTGATGTAATGGGAAAATTCAGGGGATCCCAAACGTGAAGTTGTTGAATATCGTTTTTTGTTTCAGTGCTTCACATGGGAATTTACAAGGGAGCTACTAACAGTAAGTCATTCATTAAGATGGAGGACATCAAACGGTTGGAAGTTGTAAATCGGATGTTAACTACAAAAGCAAAGTCAAAACTCAATTACAAGAGATCGAGAGGAATATACCAACCGAAAAACAATGGTTATGATAAACGCAAATTGAAGCGACAACGAGCTTATATCTTGGAAGACCTCAATGTTAACATGGAGGATTCAGAGGAAGGATAAATCTCTCACTATCTATTTTTCCAAATGGAACAATCCAATGTATTGGAAGGGTCATGGAGGGTGATCTCTCATATCTACACTTAACTTTGGAAAATTTACTTGTCGATACTTAATCTGATTGGAAATTGAAACAATGACCGTGTTATTGAAATACACTATCACTATGACTTCCGTAAAGTTACATCATCACATAATACTAACTTATGTAGTGGAGTTATTCCAGCATTTCAATTGACTAACGGCAACCAATCATTTCATTGTTCCATAATGTAACAACATTTGGAACATAATGTGATTCATTATCTGATTGGAAAGTGAAGACAATGACCGTGTTATGTGAATTACACTATCACTATGACTTCCGTAAAGTTACATCATCACATAATCTAACTTATGAAGTGGAGTTATTTCCAGCAGTTCAATTGACTAACTGGCATCCATATCATGTTCATGTGTTCCATAATGGAACATTATGGAACATAATGGATTCATTATCTGATTGGAAAGTGAAGACAATGACCGTGTTATGTGAATTACACTATCACTATGACTTCCGTAAAGTTACATCATCACATAATCTAACTTATGAAGTGGAGTTATTTCCAGCAGCTCAATTGACTAACTGGCATCCATATCATGTTCATGTGTTCCATAATGGAAAGATTGTGATAACCGGCATTAAAGACATAAGTGATGTGCCTCCCATCATATGTGATTTGAAAAAATGTTTCATGAAAACCAAATTGTAGATTTTGTATATATGTGATAGATAATGAAATGTATTTAGTATATATGTGAATAAATCATGAAATATGGTTTTTTGTTTTTCTTATAAACCCTTGTTTTGGAAAAAAGAGAGCAAGTTAATGATACAACATAAAACTTTATTTCAAAACTGTTTCCATATTTAGTAAGAATTACATCATTTTTATCACAGTTTTTTGAAAATTTATTTAGTTCTAAAGCACTTTTACAGTTATTTTTTCAATGTAGGGGGGGTGTCTCTCATTGACAAAATAGAGTACATAGCACGCACATTAGAGATGTATTACTTTGAAGTGGGAACGATGTCACTTTCCTAACAGTCAGGAGAACCTGTTCATCCATAATGCGATATCATGTAAAACGAGGTTGATTAAGAGAGTCAAAATATTCGGCAACTTATAACGATTGATGTATACAGTATCCAATGTTTTCCGGGAAGATTGTTGGTATCCGTATTGATGATAAGCGAACAAGGATAGAAAGGAATTGAATCAGGTAAATTATCTCTAGAAAAGACATTGAGAAATATTGTCTTGGAGTAGGGATGAGCTTTCCTCATTTTCCTCAAGATTTCTATGTTCCTTAAGTTACTCATCTCTGATAGCTGACAGTCACGTCTCTCATTCTTGTTATCTCAACTTTGCTATCATAGATAGCATAAATGAGACAAGTAATTGTTTTCTTGAAAGGTGACTCAAATGATACCTCCAGTCGTAGATTTCCAGGCTTTGTAACTCTACGCTTTCACCACTAGATCTGCATCTGTGTGAGGTTGTACATAATGAAGAAGTAGCCATTCTTGTACATATCCATTGTAATTCCATTTGAATCGTCTGTATTAAACATGTTGAGGGCGGTGAAAATAGAACCATATTCACGTGCGAATTTACCATCTTTGAAATTAGGCTCATATGCTTTGCAAGATACAAATTTCCCATCTGATAGAGTGCTAGTTTGCTAACATTAAAGTGTTGGAAATTGAATGGATTCTTTTCAAAAGCACCAATGAATGCCTCATTTTCCACAAATGTGATATACACCGCCTTTGGCATTGCAGTGGGAAAAAGATTTGGGTAGGCATGTGAGGATGATCCGCACCAATTGTGAAGTTTGTCAACACACTGTGATTAACTGGATATATTGCATTGTTTTTCCTCAATCCTGTCGCATGCTCGTTGATGACTGACGGGTTCATTGTTACTCGCCTTACATTGAGCACGGCATTACTTATGTTGACTTGATAGTTTGTAGCTCCAAAAGCCATTAACGCGAACTCAGGATTTGCACGAATAAATTTTATTTGCATTTTAACCTGTGATAGCAGATATCTAGATTGACGAAGGAAATCAAGATAGACGGGTCCTTTCAAGTATAATTCCTTTGAATCCGCTGTTAAATCCATTCGTCTTTTCAACCCTGTATTTGAGACATCATCAAATTTCCCTTGTGATCATCATACCACCAGAAACTTGCAAGTGTGATGTTTAGCTTGCTTTTGAAATTGAGTCATTGTATGTATATATGCTCCATATGGATATGCTCGATCCCTCCTTCAATCTGTTTGTCATTCAATATTAGATACACATCTGAGAACAGACTGGCAATAGGAAGATTTGCTAATCCCACTTTATCCTTGGATGAATCGATATTTGACCATCAGTCTCCTTAATTTGTATACACAACTCTAAATCAATGGATTGACAGTCAATATAATCTTGAGGATTGGCAGGTATATCAAACTGAATAGGCTGCTGGTTACCATCGATATTTGTTGTGGGGACTATGTCTACAATTGTTGAGGAGATGATGTCTGTCTGATGAGGGGGAGAATCGAAGAAACACAAAGCCGAATTGATACTCTGCATCGTATTAGCTTTACAAATATGTTTGTCTTCTTCGTTTTGACTTGTTTCTAGTCGCTGTGGAATTTCGTTTGCGCTTTCTTGTTTTCACTCGACGTCTAGATTTAGAACGTGCTGCTCTAGTCGGCTTTTTACTTTTCCTGCGTCTTTGCTTAGTAACTCGACCGGATCCAACTTGTCTTGACTTCCTACGCTTCTTCCGAACTGTACGTCTTGTCTTTGTTAAATCATCTAATGCGTCTATGGCAGATTGCTGCGCGCGCATTTTCATAGATTCACCGATATCCTCACCTTGAAGCGCATCAGCTGCAACATTTGCACCAAATCTAAAGCCTGCTTCCAACACGCTTCATGATTGGTACGCCATACTTTTTGAGTGTTGGAAGAACCATACGTCTTAGTGCACCAAATATGCTCCTCCAACTTGTCGTCTACCTCCAATAAACACGGGATAACCGCTCTGATATGATGGTCTACTGTAAATGCTGTCATTATGACTATTGAATAATATGGAAGTCACAATAGCGTAAAGCTTATTCTCGCGACCTAAGTAGGGTCAAAACAGTAACACCACCACAGAACGGTACTACTTCTCCTGCGTCATCATGAATTGATATGTCAATTCTATTGATGTAATTTCGGCTGGTTGGTAGATACATTGTATTAAAAAATTCTCGATTGATTAGTTGTTTCCTCACGGATGAGAGACAAAATGTGCGCAGAAGTGGGGCCTCAATGTCGCCAACCCTTGTATATTCAATAATGTTACAATAGACTTATAAGTTACTTATATCACGCTCTAGTGATGGGGCTGTATCGCCTATTGATGTGCCCTCATAAATAGTTGATTTTGAGAATCCCAATGTGGTCGTTAACACGCTATCCAGCTTGATAAGAGAGTTCTTCCCTACCTTTAGAATCATGCGTTTCTGATGTGGGTCATAAGAAAAGTGATATTCATCTGCATCAAGGTAATCTACACCAAACTCATTTAACTTTGTACACAATTCAGATGGCGTTTTCAAGCTTTCAATGTTCAAATTAACTCTTTTTACAAGTTCACTGGAAGTAGACAATTCATCACCCAATATGTCTCCGCTGTATACGTGGATATCCCATGAAGCATTTGTTGATGCTTTGAGTTTAGAAGAGGACAATTGAACCTTGAATGTATCATTTCATTCTGTCAACCAAGGTGCGCTTTCAAGGCCCTTAAACATCCCAATCATTTAAGATCGAATTCAATAACAGCGGACTCAGACTTTTCCAATGGTGTTTTTTTAGTAAAAACAATAAATTCTGCCTCCGTTTCAACAGTAAATAAAGTTACTTTCTCTTTCTTATATTCACAAGTCATTAACGTTTCTGGCACTGATCCTTGAAACTTTCTTGCAAAGTCTTCAACACTTCTAATGACCTCAAATTTATTTTTTACTCGGATGCTCCTTTTTTGTAATGCATACAATGGACAATTCTACATTGAAAATCAGTGCTTTCTCTCCGAATTCCACCCACGTCATTGTACCAATACCTTGATGAGAAAGTTGTTCTGGAATACCAAAAGTATGACTCAAATCCTTACCTAATACAAGAAGAACATGCTTCCTTCCTTCATCAATTTTGTTGACCCCTTTATGACTGGTTTGTAGAATTTATTCAAAGTCAGCTTGAAGAGATCATTTATTCGTTCAAACATTCTACCGATTTCCTTTTCTGTATCTTGCAAGCTCATTGTGGGAACCTTAGAATCAAAAGTTGACGTTGCAAATGCCTTTTGAATTTTAATCATGTTTTGGACAGATGGTAAAGATGTTGAACAAGGATGTAAAGTTGATGATGAAAAGCCATGTACCATGTAGACTATTTTGAAAATATGCGAAAGCAATCATCCTTCTCTCGTACTTCTTTATGTAATTCAAAATAGTTGTTCTTTAGCAAACTGATATCGTTGTAATAAGTAATTTCAGTTTTAGCAACTTAATTGGGTCCATGCAGAGTAATTGGATTAGCGAATTCAACAGAGTATAGAGATGGTTTGTTACTTGGGAATATCTTGGGGTTGCTATTGCTTGGAAGAATGATATTGAAGTTAGTAGACATGTTAAACTCATATATGGAAGAAGTCACATGCTATATTAGCTTAAAAGTTACGAGTGTCTCCCATCTCCACATTTTGTAGATCCTGGTGCGTTATCCAGCTATTGAATGAATCAGGATATCCTTTCCATTTAACTAGATGTTTCCTTTGATTGCCATGAACTTTCCTCCTAATTATTTTGTCAATCATATACACCTCTTCACTTCTGTCTACTACTTGCAATTCATAAGAGTAAAATTTTCCTTCAATTGGATTGCCATGGTAATCTATTAATTTATACATGGTGGGTCTAAATTTTGTATTTACTTCATCCACAAAAAACTCTTCTTCAGTCCAATTAGGTAGATACCCTTCTCAAATGTAGACTTAACCTTTGAAATCCGAACTCTATCACCAACATTAATTTTCTTTTCATTGGAAATGTTTTTCGCTTTCTTATCATACAATCGAAACCATACATCCATCGCATTATCTGGGGTAACATCAACTGGTTTCATCTTAATGATTCGATGGTAGCTTTCATTGTAATTCTTCACAAATTTCTGCAGCTCATCTATCCAAACATGTGTATTTTTTGCAGTGAAATAGCGCCATGTTTTTGTCTTCAGTGTGCGATTGAACCTCTCAACCATGGCAGCTTTATAAGCACTTTTGACACTAAACAATTCCACATTATGACTTTTAAGGAGACTTCGAACATGAGAGTTTTCGAATTCCTTCCCTTGATCGGTCTGTATTCTTTGCGGAACACGCCCCTCATCGAAAATGTTCTGAAAAGCCGCTTCAACTTCTGGTCCTCGTTTAGATTTCAGCGCACGTGCCCAAGCATAGCGAGATAAAATATCTATTACGGTTAAGATGTATTTATAGCCATCATTGTACTGTGATATCTGTTGCATGTCAGCCAAGTCCGCTTGCCATTGACTATCTATATTGTCAACAACATATTTTCTTGTTGGAAACCGCTTTCTCGCATTTTTGTGAAGAGTGTAAGTCGGTTGACTCCTCAACCACTTCTTGACTTTATCTATTCCCACACCTGCTGCACGAGCTAGAACCTCCGGACGACTGAAACTTGCAGGATGATTTAAGTCGTAATAAATCTTTCTGAGTTTCACTGCTGTACTCATCGTCTTTGTTCTGATTTGCACGCGTATTACTCGCACAGCAACTGCTAACACAATTGATATCAACTTCTGTGCCCTCTTCTGCTTTACCTTCGAGCGCAGATTTCAAACAACAGCAAAATTTTTGTAACGACATGATATGAGAGAGGCAAGGCCAAATTCATATTTGCTAAAAAAATTTACTATACTCGTTCGCAACACGCATTGAGCGCCTAGTAGCTCTTTTTGGTTGCAGATCATCGGGATCATAAAGCTCTCGCTTGACCGCCATCGTGGGTGTTTTACTCTTTGATCCATCTTGTAAGTGACCCTTATCCAATTCATTCGACATCGGTCCTCCAATAATATTGTGAGTGTTACATTTTTGATCAGATAAAATTTTCTGATTAAAGTATGTCCACCCTTGTGGTGCACCTAGTGTCACGTTCGCCTTACATCTCTACAGCATACTGTAGAAGGTACATCTATGTGACTATTTACTAATACATCACCAGTTGTTTCATCGTTTATCTCCCCTCCTCTCATTGAACCATTCACATGATGATCAATGAAGTCAAATGAATCGCCTCAGCGCGCTCACACGATATGGTCGAGGTGTTGACAAGGTTATAAATCGTCGCAAACTTGTCACGAATCTGTCGCCTCTCATCAATGTTTCAGCTGCTAACTGCAGTTCGGTCGATAGGGATCCTTAAATCTTCTGATTTCCATATCCTTTTGTGTTAGTTCCTTAAGTTGATTCGTAATAGGTTGATCTATATTTTTGACTTCCTGTGCACTTTGTAATGTAGTCAATTGTACATACTCCTCTTGAGGAATGACTACCATCTTTGAATACGACATTTTGAAAAAAATAAGGCAACAAAGTACATTGCTTAAAACTAACTGTGAACCGAGAAAACTGTCATTGGTTCAGCGGAATTAGGTATGATATTTGTTCGAAATCGAAGTCGTTCCGGACATTCCTGGGTTAGATCAATCAATAGATAACCATGTGGTTTCTTTGTTACATCTTCATATATTTTTGAAAGTACTTTAGGTTGTTGGATGGTAATTATCTGTCTACTGAGATGATGTATCTGACTTGCTATCTCTTGGATTTTTAAATATTAACCAAATAATGTTGTATTCAAACTTCTAGTTCTTTGCTCTTTCCCTACATCGAAGATGTTTTGGGTGATGTAGATAATAAAAGCTTCCCTATGATGTCAGTTGCATAGTTTGAATGCAACATTTATCAGTTACATCCTTTTGAAGATTTGCTCTTCCTCGTAATAGATCATCTAATACTAGTAAGGTCACCTGCTTTGATATCCTCGTGGTGATGGCAACCCTTGCTTCTACCTCTAAACCTTTCTGGCGAAAGTGCAGAATGTAAGTAGTTTGTGGTTGAAATATTCCATAATACCATTTGACCTCTCTTATATTTCCTTGTTAAACATTTCATTTCTCATTACTTGTAGCAATTATCAGTACAAATGTAGTTTTACCCGGACTAGGTACCTTGGTCCTCCAGCGACACACATTGTGCGATCAGTGAATAGACGAAAATCTGTCATTTATAATTCCATTAACATTAAACTCATCATCCCACTAAATTTTGCTCTTGTAGAACAAACAAAACAGACCACATGTTCAGTATCACGTTTATTTACATTCAGAATAGAAACTTTCAAGTTTACATTTACAAATTAAAAACATTTGTGTTTCCTTCATCACAAATTAGGATCTAATAGAAAGTTTTCAAGTCAGCAATCTTGGCGCTTTCCACTTCAATTTAGGATTCCCGATCTTTAGATTTCCGGGCCCTCTCCTTTTTGACTCTCCTTCCTTCACCCATCACTTGAAGCAGTCTTATCCAATGTTAATTAAACATCTATCAATTGGTAGTGGTTTCATAGGACAAGTTGAAGAACCTTCATTTGTAAAGATTGCGACTTTACCAGTCGAACCATGTGAGCCAATATAAAGTTCCGGTGGTGGTAACGTGCACTAAGCCCATTATAGCGGCCCCGTTTGAGATCCATCACATTCCATACACGTTTGTTAAAGATCGAATGCTTGGAAAATGATCCGATAGTTTTAAAACAGTGTATCGAATTCCGGCATATTCCTTGTAACCAACTCTTTCCTCTTATGCCTTTCTCCAATGAGTGGGAGACACTTTAAGGCAGCTCAACACATTCTTTCGCGAAAGAGTCAACAGTTTTTAAGAATCACCACCTTGCCCATTTTGGAAAAGTCACTCGCATATTGTCTCATATTGCTATACCCTGATGTTAGACATACCATTACAGTGGGAAGAAGTGAAACTTGAAGATAAAAGCCATCATCACCATAAATCAAGGTTTGAAAGTAGAAATGTATTTTTCCAATCCCTTGCACCTTTTGTGTCCAGCCATACGAAGCTTCAAGAGATCATGCTCAAAAGCGTCACCTTTCTCTGATGATTGTAATACTATTTTCTGAGTCATGTATTCAACAGTTACTAATTCGGAGCTTTCAACTCAGCGCCAAACGAATTGTCACTTGGAAGTGATAAAATATTGCATTAAAGCGTCTTCTCTTATATTTACACCTATATATGACTCATCAATCAAAGTGATGACGTGTCACTTTATGATTCGATAACCTATATATTAACATCGCAGCAGTTGCTGCAATCCTTCCAAGCGGACTATTGGAATTTACACCATTAATTACTGTTTCCAATATCATTTACAAACTTAACAACTACTGGAGGTGACTGAGTGATAATGTCATGGGGGAGACATTGTGTATGTGTTTCCGATGGATACTGGCGCACCAACAGCGAGAGATTCCGGTACAATCTCAGTTTGGAGCTAGTGGGCGAAATACTTTCATTGACCAAAATCTTGACAACTCGTGTAAGAGCGTTGTTCACGGACTCTCCATTAACATCCTCTGCACCAACAACGTCCTCTCCGCAGCGGGAAATACTTCACTATTTCCTCCATCAGATCACACCAAAATCCGCTTTAATAGCCAGTTATATTTACGGCAGTATAAAATATATTGCCGGTGAAGAGTTTGGACTTCGGTAAATTATTGAAATGGGAATGTTGGTAGTGAACGACGATGCTGATTGTACATTGTATTAGCCTCAAATTATGCGTGGAAATAGAACGGTACAATGTCCTCCTTTAATAGGAAAAGTCACACAACGACACAAGAAGTGACCAATCACAGACCTGCATGAATGACTCCCATCAGGCACGATAATTACAGTGGACTGGTTGAAGATTTTTCTTCATAACAAAGGAGACAAGATGAAGTTTCAAAGTGTACATAACATGTAGAACACATTAACGTTATGAGAACACTGGTAAAAGAGAAGGGATCGTTTCCCTGTTTTAAAAACATTTAACGCAGAGTTCCGTTCACATAATAAATTTAAATGTCTCTTCTTCTAATTCCTTCTGAAGTCACTTTTATTTGGGAGAAACTTTTTATTAAAACACTGTCAGATGTGTCTCTTCTTTCTTATCCATATCGATTCAATTTGATCCTCCTAATTTCACTATTCATTGCAGTGTAGCAGGGGAGAAATCCTCTATCCACCTACGAGTCCAACTTGTGATTCTAGTTGCATGCTCATCTAGATCCATTAGTCCGATCAACTAAATCACCAGCGGTTGATATGTTTCAACTGAGGTTGTTTACAGTTTCTTCTTAGCTTGAACGAATATCCAAGGTCTCTTGCGACAACCCACGAAATGTTGGGATACTAGTCATCATGTATGTATGTCATCAAAACAATCTATCTCATATTCTATGAGCTTAGTTTGTCTACGTAAAAGGAAAATCAATGTGTCATCTTGATTACAATGGTTTCAATAGTCCACAATAGTCGCAATTGAGCAAACCCATTCAAAATCAAAACAACGGACGTCTATTCGGTACGTTACCCAAGTACTCAGAAACCAAACCACAACAAGTTCGATCATAGACGGTTCCGATACACAATGTACTCAAATCCCCACGAGTGTACCGAACACATGTAACCTATCAGTTAAAAACAGATGTCATACATGTGTCCGTATTCATTAACACTGAATTTATACATGTACCTATCCATGTTCCTATTCGATAAACACTGAATTTATACATGTCCCTATCCATGTACCTATTGATAACACTAAATTTACTGTACTATCCAATGTACCTATCCGTACGCAAGTAGGGCACAGTTTTCATACTTTCGACGACAAGATTAGGAAAATTACATCCATCACGCGTACAGCTAACCGGCCCTTCATTTACCGTTTTGGATAAAGAATGCTCGTTGTCAACATTCCGGTGCGTCTCAATTCCCGAACATCTCCTCCACAATACGATCGTTGCCCAATAAACAGTCCCTGGCAGATCCCATGCCAACTCGCATTCTCAATGGATTGCCTTGGCCTTCTCTCACCATTTCTAACACACTTGTGAATGAATCACTACTTCCGAGGATCGTTTCCATCCAACTTGGGCTTGGCATGTGTTACTCCTGTCATCAAGAAAGGGAAATCGAAATGTCGATGATGTGTCATCTTATCGTCCTATCAGCAGCCTCCCTGTTCTGTCGAAGCTGCTAGAACGACTTGTCCTGCGCCAATTGATTTCTTATCTGCATACAAGCAATCTTCTTCCGACTTACCAATCAGCATACCGGAAACATCATTCTATCATATCTGTCATTACTGATGTCATGAGTGATCTTCTTGAGTCCATTGATGAGGGAGAAGTAAATCTTCTAGCAGCACTCGACGTGTCAGCGGCATTCGATTCAGTGAATTATGATATACTTATGGAACGACTTTCAACGACGTATGGTTTGACAGGTTTCGTGTAGCATTTCTCCCCTCTTCCACGCTCGTACAAGAGAGGAGTTTCTGCTACTCTCCCCTTTCTAATAGGGATTTCTCAATTCCCGACATCTCCTCCACAATACGATCGTTAATCGGAATTGTCCTCGGGCCGATTCTGTATGCCCTCTACACTGCCGAGATTTCCCAAGTTTCACAAAATTTTGGCTTGAAAGTCCACATCTTCGCCGACGACATTCTGCTGTATGGGTCTTGTCCACATGGTAAAGAACCTTCATTGACTTCAAAAATCTCACATGGTATGCATTTTATTCAAAGTTGGCTGAACTCCAACAAGTTGGTGATGAACATGGAGAAGACAAATATTATGTGGTGTGGACTACGCCAGCGCTTATCGGCTTTCCACGAGCAACCTATCTCCATTATGGACCATCATTTTACTCCTGTGGCCTCTTTTCGCTATCTCGGCTTCATAATTGACAACACATTGTCCTTAACATCACAAGTTTCAAAAACAGTGTCATCGTGCTTCAGTATACTCCGACAAATCCGCTCAATCCGCCGATCAATTACTCGTTCTCATACTGCCTATCTGGTTGAGTCATTGGTGTTCCCTGTGCTCGAGTATTGCATCGGTATTTTCATTGGGTTGCCTGAAGTCACGATGAACCGCCTTCAGAGCGTGATCAATGCTGCAGTTCGTCTCGTGAAGAACATCCCGTACTTTGGCCATGTTTCAGGAGCCGCGAAAGAACTGGACTGGTTATCCATGAGGCATCGAGTTGATCTTCGCTTAGCCACCTTGGCCTATAAGTGTATTCATGGATCTGTTCCATCGTACCTTGGAGAGCGAGTGAAGCTTGTGAGTGACCTTCACAATCGATCTCGACTCCGCTCTTCATCAAAAGAGCAACTCCTCCAACCACGCTGCAGACTGAAATTTACACAGAGGAAACTATTCTCTTCCAGTGCAGCTCATATATGGAATAGCCTACCACCCAAATGCCGATCTCAAGAGACAGTTAAACTTTTTAAGTCATATGTCAAGCTAATATTTATATGCAAAAGCAGCTGATCGGTCTTTTATTTTGTGAGCTTTCTTATGCTTTTAAATTTTGTGAACTGACCCTGAAGCTTTTTAGCTAGTTGTCATTTTAATAAAAATCGTCCTCATCATCATCACACATCATCAGGGATGTGCAGACGGCTGGAACGCACCCTTCGATCGCGATCCACCAGCTGCGCCGAACGGTGCAGCTCGTGATTCGTCTCGACCACCTTAGCCATCTGCACACGGAGTCTCTCCACTTCCTCCTTCAACCTTCGTATCTCCTTCTCCCTACTTTCCCTCTCTGCTAGCAAAGCCTCTTCTCTGGCTTTCCCCTCGAGAGTCTTGAGCCTCTCCTGCTCCAACTCGCCATCCCGCTCGCTTAATCTCTCCTTCACCTTCTTCATCTCTCCGGCCACGTTCTTTAGGTCCTCATACTTTGACTTGTATGAGAAGGCCTCCTCCTTCAACTTCTCCACCTCTTTCTTTAGTCTATCCCGTTCGGCGATCACCGGCGGGCACTTGACAAAATTGCGACATTGTGTTGCAATTCCACTCGCAGTCACGGCTGTAGGGGTCTCGCGATCGAGGTCAACGTTCTCGATAGGTTGTGACTGTAGCTCTCCCTCCTCCTCCTCCTCACTATCGCTGCTGGACAGCGAGCTCTCGCTACTAAGCGAGGATACAGCGGCAATCGCTTCAATGGCGGATTGTAGCTCAGTGGCCTCAGTGGTGAAGAGTGAACTCCGTTCTTGCTCGTTGGTAGACTGTAGCTCCAAAGAACGGAGCTCAGTGGCGAAGAGTGAACTCCGTTCTTCTTCGCCTACTTCGCCTGTTTGACACTCGCTGTGTTGTGAGTGCCAATCCTCCAGCCGCTCACTTAAGCGACTGACTTTGTGGGCTCCGCAATAGTAGCGACCGACCCCTATCTGTTTCTTGTTAGTGCAAGCGTGTTTCTTGAAGGCGTCAGCTCGGAATACCTTCCGGCATTGACACAGTTTGAAACTGGTCTTCATATTATTGTATTTCGGCATTTCTGAAGCGAAAAACGGAAAACAATGATTTTACACTTAGTGAGGAATGATAGATTTGAGTGTAGTGAGTGGCACTCGATCCCGTCAACAGCCCGAAGGCCTTGTACTGATCACTAGGGAAGTGAGAGATCTTCCCCGATACCCGCTATTTACAGCTGAAGACATCATTGTCACTGCCCCGAAGTGGTAACAGCAACGTCGAGTCAAAGGTAGTGAACAGTAGCTGGGATCTAACCCCTCAAAGCTGCCTTAGACTTAGTTAAATTTGAAATCTGATAGCAGATTTGAACTCAGCATACTTGAAAACCTTGACGAAACATTCCAAGTAATTGCTTTGATCAGCTTGATAGCAAGCCGTAGAGAGCTTGATTCACCAGCGTTTTGCAATGGAGATGTTTAGAGGCCACCCATGACAAGATAGCTAAGACTCAACCGATTGGCGTTCAAAGTGCTACGTTGAGAGCTGTGTCAAATGCCCAACATGAGACATGAGTTGTCCCAGCGGTTACGGTCTCAAATATGACACATTCCCTTGCCACACTTATCACTACGGCATCGTCCGCCGTCCCGAAGGAACACCCTGTCAGTGGAATATTACAGCAAAACTCTCCGTGTCTTGCTCGCTTTCAGTGAAAAGCCGCTTATACCATGAGAAGGCTGGCTCAGACATGAAAACCTGTAGAGTTGGTAAGAGGTGGACAGACTTTTAGCAGCTTGATAGCAAGCCGTAGAGAGCTTGATTCACCAGCGTTTTGCAATGGAGATGTTTAGAGGCCACCCATGACAAGATAGCTAAGACTCAACCGATTGGCGTTCAAAGTGCTACGTTGAGAGCTGTGTCAAATGCCCAACATGAGACATGAGTTGTCCCAGCGGTTACGGTCTCAAATATGACACATTCCCTTGCCACACTTATCACTACGGCATCGTCCGCCGTCCCGAAGGAACACCCTGTCAGTGGAATATTACAGCAAAACTCTCCGTGTCTTGCTCGCTTTCAGTGAAAAGCCGCTTATACCATGAGAAGACTGGCTCAGACATCATTAAAAATGCTTTCATTGACTTCAGCAGGGTCGAAAACCCCAGAAAACCTCCAAAACTAGTGAATTTAAATTTTTCAACTTTTTAGCACTACTTATGAAATTTTATAAGTAGTCCATCACTTAGGGCAGGTCAATAGCGACCGAACCTTTTTTGAATCAAGTCAAACGGACTTGTAGAAGCAAAGTTACAAGCCTTTAAAGTTTTGGAGTCTTTTATGGCCTGGAGACGAAGGCCATCTCCTGGCGAACCTCTAAGTCTGACGCCTTAGCTGATATCAGCAATGAAATTTTCTAAGTCGGTTTCTTACAGAAACTCGGAATTTGGAATGTCCGAAGCTATCATCGGAGCTCAGAGAGACGACTTACCGTTGGCAATCTCTCGTCTGAATGACAAGTCTCTGTCGGTTCCCAGCTTATATAGTGTGTGGCGATCAGCTGATGACGTAATACCCATCATCCAAACACTAAAAATCCCGTCTATCTCCGCTTCTAGTGCTCCGATTGAGCTGGAAATACACCATTTCCATGTAGAATTTGACGCTGAATCCGAATCTGGCCTCCGTTTTCCCATCCGATGCTTCGTTTTGGCTCTACAGTAGGCAGCCATCGCAAAAATTCTAACTCGTTTTTTCGAAAAATGTTGAAAATTTTTCTCTCCAATTGACTTGAAACTTACCATGCTGATAGAGAATTTGACGCTGATTCCAAATCTGAAATCCGTTTTCCAATCCGATGCTTCGTTTTGAAGCTACAGCCCAAAACGTCCCAAATTCTAACTCTGTCGTTTTTCGCCAATGTCCCAAAATCTTAAATGGCGTCTCACATCTAAACGAAGACAGATAGGAACAAGCCGATTCTTTCAGTGAATTTGTCTCACTCTTAGCTTTCAAACGAGCTATGGCACGACAAAATCCGTCCACTGGAAGCCAAAATCGAAGCAAGCTGTCCAGAGGGGGGGGGAGTCAGCGAAATTTTTCTCTCCGATTGACTTGAAACTTACCATGCTGATAGAGAATTTCACGCTGATTCCAAATCTGAAATCCGTTTTCCAATCCGATGCTTCGTTTTGAAGCTACAGCCCAAAACGTCCCAAATTCTAACTCTGTCGTTTTTCGCCAATGTCCCAAAATCTTAAATGGCGTCTCACATCTAAACGAAGACAGATAGGAACAAGCCGATTCTTTCAGTGAATTTGTCTCACTCTTAGCTTTCAAACGAGCTATGGCACGACAAAATCCGTCCACTGGAAGCCAAGATCGAAGCAAGCTGTCCAGAGGGGGGGGGAGTCAGCGAAAATTTTTTCTCTCCGATGACGTTCAAATTCACCATACCGATGCAGAATTTCACGCTGAATCCGAATCTGGCCTCCGTTTTCTCATCCGATGCTTCGTTTGGGCGCTACAGCCCAAAACGTCCCAAATTTTAACTCTGCCAAAATTTTGAAGAAACATTTTTTCTCGCCGATTGACTTCAAATTCACCATACCGATGCGGAATTTTACGCTGATCACGAATCTAAAGTCCGTTTCACCATTCCACCACGCCAACCTAGACGGTCGCCCACGTCAACCTAGACGGTCGCCCACGTCAACCTAGGCGGTCGGCCACGTCAACCCATACGAGACCAACACATCCGAGTCTCACACTCTGTCGTTTTCGAGGGGGGGAGGGGGAGGGGGAGGGGGGGAGTCAGCGAACATGTTGTGAACGTGAACCAACCTGGCCGGCACACCACGACAGACCACAACCTCTGTCGTTCCAGAGGGGGGGGGAGGGGAGGGGGAGGGGGGCGCGCCGGTCGAGTGTTCGCCGTTTTCTTACTACTCATGGTAGCTTGTT
>CAJQUW010004945.1:0-145433 GCA_907163375.1 Prostheceraeus crozeri
GACACATGAGCTTCTGCATTTTGCAGTAGACAACACAAGAATGGGCTGTTATTATTGTTTAATGGTTTGCTTTTTTGTCTATAGCCATGATATGCATACTAGAGTGAAAATCTGCCACATGTGTGTCTGTGATGTATGTACCTCTGTTTGTACAATGTTTCCATGGGACATTGTTTGTGAATTTGATTCAACGAGCAACTGGAAGAAAAGAAATCGATAGAAAATCTCTGAGAAGCTACCTGCTTGCCAGTCAACCTCCCTGACTACTTCCAAAAGCCAGCTCATCAGATAGACCTACCCTACCTATGATGTGCAAGAGCAGCAAAAAGATTGGTTCCCACACCGGGGAGTCGAACCCGGGCCGCCTGGGTGAAAGCCAGGAATCCTAACCGCTAGACCATATGGGAGACACACGCATTCATCTGATCATCGTCACCCTTAGCTGCACACACTCACACTCTTTACTCTTGTCATACACTCGCACTTCACTCCTATCGCTCGCTATCTCATACATAACAATGCAACAGCCGAGACGCCTTTCGATTGAAATTCGAATCCTTGGTTGCAGATTACGAAGTGATGCAGCCTGAATATAGAAGTAGGTAAGCTCCTTCTTCTTCTTAGGCTGCAGCCTATTATAAGGTCACTGTATTTATCATCTTGTGTTTCCATGAAATGCCAATGCCTGGAAAGCTAGTTACCAATTGCGAAGGACATTACAGTTGATTTGAGCAACCAAAGTCATTGCTGAGGACCTTGATGAGCACATGAGGAGGACGTGCACATAGGCCTATATTGCTTACCTGAATTAAGCCCTTATGACCAAATACGGTTACTGAATGCGCTGCTAATGGAAAGCGACAGCAGAAAACTGTGGACGCAGACGTCTAATTTTCCCTTTTGTAGCCTACTGTTGACACGAAAGTTGAGACATCTTCATTACAGGAAAAATTGAAATGACCCGTTGACTGAGGGTTAAGCTCAATAGCCTATGCCTTGCATGATCTGGGCAATGGACAGATATGCATTGCCTCACTAAACTAGGCCTATGCTCGACCTGCATGGACTACCCATGAAAATCGATAACAAATGAGATTTGGAGGCACACATACATTGCATGTGTTTATAAAAATTCTGCAACAACGAATTGGATTCTTGATGAGAAAATGAAAACACCAGTTGGCTGAATAGCTTGGAGCAGAATATGTCCAAAACTGAATTCTACCGTTTCTCCCCAGAACAACACATTCATCAGTTGATGCAAAAGATGTTTACTGAGTAGAAATAGAAGATTGACTTCCCACACCGGGAGTCGAACCCGGGCCGCCTGGGTGAGAGCCAGGAATCCTAACCGCTAGACCATATGGGACTGCGCTAACAACCTACCTTTCATCTGACATTCTTTTATCGTTGCACTTGAATGCAAATCTCTTTCTAGACACACTCACATCAGATCACATTTGACACATGAGCTTCTGCATTTTGCAGTAGACAACACAAGAATGGGCTGTTATTATTAGTTTAATGGTTTGCTTTTTTGTCTATAGCCATGATATGCATACCAGAGTGAAAATCTGCCACATGTGTGTCTGTGATGTATGTACCTCTGTTTGTACAATGTTTCCATGGACATTGTTTGTGAATTTGATTCAACGAGCAACTGGAAGAAAAGAAATCGATAGAAAATCTGCTGAGAAGCTACCTGCTTGCCAGTCAACCTCCCTGACTACTTCCAAAAGCCAGCTCATCAGATAGACCTACCCTACCTATGATGTGCAAGAGCAGCAAAAAGATTGGTTCCCACACCGGGAGTCGAACCCGGGCCGCCTGGGTGAAAGCCAGGAATCCTAACCGCTAGACCATATGGGAGACACACCATTCATCTGATCATCGTCACCCTTAGCTGCACACACTCACACTCTTTACTCTTGTCATACACTCGCACTTCACTCCTATCGCTCGCTATCTCATACATAACAATGCAACAGCCGAGACGCCTTTCGATTGAAATTCGAATCCTTGGTTGCAGATTACGAAGTGATGCAGCCTGAATATAGAAGTAGGTAAGCTCCTTCTTCTTCTTAGGCTGCAGCCTATTATAAGGTCACTGTATTTATCATCTTGTGTTTCCATGAAATGCCAATGCCGGGAAAGCTAGTTACCAATTGCGAAGGACAATACAGTTGATTTGAGCAACCAAAGTCATTGCTGAGGACCTTGCATGAGCACATGAGTAGGACGTGCACATAGGCCTATATTGCTTACCTGAATTAAGCCCTTATGACCAAATTACGTTACTGAATGCGCTGCTAATGGAAAGCGAACAGCAGAAAAACTGTGGACGCAGACGTCTAATTTCCCCTTTGTAGCCTACTGTTGACACGAAGTTGAGACATCTTCATTACAGGGGAAAAATTGAAATGACCGTTGACTGAGGGTTAAGCTCAATAGCCTATGCCTTGCATGATCTGGGCAATGGACAGATATGCATTGCCTCACTAAACTAGGCCTATGCTCGACCTGCATGGATACCCATGAAAATCGATAACAAATGAGATTTGGAGGCACACATACATTGCATGTGTTTATAAAAATGCTGCAAGAACGAATTGGATTCTTGATGAGAAAATGAAAACACCAGTTGGCTGAATAGCTTGGAGCAGAATATGTCCAAAACTGAATTCTACCGTTTCTCCCCAGAACAACACATTCATCAGTTGATGCAAAAGATGTTTACTGAGTAGAAATAAAAGATTGACTTCCCACACCGGGAGTCGAACCCGGGCCGCCTGGGTGAGAGCCAGGAATCCTAACCGCTAGACCATATGGGACTGCGCTAACAACCTACCTTTCATCTGACATTCTTTTATCGTTGCACTTGAATGCAAATCTCTTTCTAGACACACTCACATCAGATCACATTTGACACATGAGCTTCTGCATTTTGCAGTAGACAACACAAGAATGGGCTGTTATTATTAGTTTAATGGTTTGCTTTTTTGTCTATAGCCATGATATGCATACTAGAGTGAAAAATCTGCCACATGTGTGTCTGTGATGTATGTACCTCTGTTTGTACAATGTTTCCATGGACATTGTTTGTGAATTTGATTCAACGAGCAACTGAAGAAAAGAAATCGATAGAAAATCTCTGAGAAGCTACCTGCTTGCAGTCAACCTCCCTGACTACTTCCAAAAGCCAGCTCATCAGATAGACCTACCCTACCTATGATGTGCTAAGAGCAGCAAAAAAGATTGGTTTTCCCACACCGGGAGTAGAACCCGGGCCGCCTGGGTGAGAGCCAGGAATCCTAACCGCTAGACCATATGGGAGACACACGCATTCATCTGATCATCGTCACCCTTAGCTGCACACACTCACACTCTTTACTCTTGTCATACACTCGCACTTCACTCCTATCGCTCGCTATCTCATACATAACAATGCAACAGCCGAGACGCCTTTCGATTGAAATTCGAATCCTTGGTTGCAGATTACGAAGTGATGCAGCCTGAATATAGAAGTAGGTAAGCTCCTTCTTTCTTCTTAGGCTGCAGCCTATTATAAGGTCACTGTATTTATCATCTTGTGTTTCCATGAAATGCCAATGCCTGGAAAGCTAGTTACCAATTGCGAAGGACATTACAGTTTGATTTGAGCAACCAAAGTCATTGCTGAGGACCTTGCATGAGCACATGAGGAGGACGTGCCATAGGCCTATATTGCTTACCTGAATTAAGCCCTTATGACCAAATTACGTTACTGAATGCGCTGCTAATGGAAAGCGACAGCAGAAAACTGTGGACGCAGACGTCTAATTTCCCCTTTGTAGCTACTGTTGACACGAAGTTGAGACATCTTCATTACAGGAAAAATTGAAATGACCGTTGACTGAGGGTTAAGCTCAATAGCCTATGCCTTGCATGATCTGGGCAATGGGACAGATATGCATTGCCTCACTAAACTAGGCCTATGCTCGACCTGCATGGACTACCCATGAAAATCGATAACAAATGAGATTTGGAGGCACACATACATTGCATGTGTTTATAAAAATTCTGCAAGAACGAATTGGATTCTTGATGAGAAAATGAAAACACCAGTTGGTGAATAGCTTGGAGCAGAATATGTCCAAAACTGAATTCTACCGTTTCTCCCCAGAACAACACATTCATCAGTTGATGCAAAAGATGTTTACTGAGTAGAAATAAAAGATTGACTTCCCACACCGGGAGTCGAACCCGGGCCGCCTGGGTGAGAGCCAGGAATCCTAACCGCTAGACCATATGGGACTGCGCTAACAACCTACCTTTCATCTGACATTGTTTTATCGTTGCACTTGAATGCAAATCTCTTTCTAGACACACTCACATCAGATCACATTTGACACATGAGCTTCTGCATTTTGCAGTAGACAACACAAGAATGGGCTGTTATTATTAGTTTAATGGTTTGCTTTTTTGTCTATAGTCCATGATATGCATACTAGAGTGAAAATCTGCCACATGTGTGTCTGTGATGTATGTACCTCTGTTTGTACAATGTTTCCATGGACATTGTTTGTGAATTTGATTCAACGAGCAACTGGAAGAAAAGAAATCGATAGAAAATCTCTGAGAAGCTACCTGCTTGCCAGTCAACCTCCCTGACTACTTCCAAAAGCCAGCTCATCAGATAGACCTACCCTACCTATGATGTGCAAGAGCAGCAAAAAGATTGGTTCCCACACCGGGAGTCGAACCCGGGCCGCCTGGGTGAAAGCCAGGAATCCTAACCGCTAGACCATATGGGAGACACACCATTCATCTGATCATCGTCACCCTTAGCTGCACACACTCACACTCTTTACTCTTGTCATACACTCGCACTTCACTCCTATCGCTCGCTATCTCATACATAACAATGCAACAGCGAGACGCCTTTCGATTGAAATTCGAATCCTTGGTTGCAGATTACGAAGTGATGCAGCCTGAATATAGAAGTAGGTAAGCTCCTTCTTCTTCTTAGGCTGCAGCCTATTATAAGGTCACTGTATTTATCATCTTGTGTTTCCATGAAATGCCAATGCCTGGAAAGCTAGTTACCAATTGCGAAGGACATTACAGTTGATTTGAGCAACCAAAGTCATTGCTGAGGACCTTGCATGAGCACATGAGGAGGACGTGCACATAGGCCTATATTGCTTACCTGAATTAAGCCCTTATGACCAAATTACGTTACTGAATGCGCTGCTAATGGAAAGCGACAGCAGAAAACTGTGGACGCAGACGTCTAATTTCCCCTTTGTAGCCTACTGTTGACACGAAGTTGAGACATCTTCATTACAGGGAAAAATTGAAATGACCCGTTGACTGAGGGTTAAGCTCAATAGCCTATGCCTTGCATGATCTGGGCAATGGACAGATATGCATTGCCTCACTAAACTAGGCCTATGCTCGACCTGCATGGACTACCCATGAAAATCGATAACAAATGAGATTTGGAGGCACACATACATTGCATGTGTTTATAAAAATTCTGCAACAACGAATTGGATTCTTGATGAGAAAATGAAAACACCAGTTGGCTGAATAGCTTGGAGCAGAATATGTCCAAAACTGAATTCTACCGTTTCTCCCCAGAACAACACATTCATCAGTTGATGCAAAAGATGTTTACTGAGTAGAAATAAAAGATTGACTTCCCACACCGGGAGTCGAACCCGGGCCGCCTGGGTGAGAGCCAGGAATCCTAACCGCTAGACCATATGGGACTGCGCTAACAACCTACCTTTCATCTGACATTGTTTTATCGTTGCACTTGAATGCAAATCTCTTTCTAGACACACTCACATCAGATCACATTTGACACATGAGCTTCTGCATTTTGCAGTAGACAACACAAGAATGGGCTGTTATTATTAGTTTAATGGTTTGCTTTTTTGTCTATAGCCATGATATGCATACTAGAGTGAAAATCTGCCACATGTGTGTCTGTGATGTATGTACCTCTGTTTGTACAATGTTTCCATGGACATTGTTTGTGAATTTGATTCAACGAGCAACTGGAAGAAAAGAAATCGATAGAAAATCTCTGAGAAGCTACCTGCTTGCCAGTCAACCTCCCTGACTACTTCCAAAAGCCAGCTCATCAGATAGACCTACCCTACCTATGATGTGCAAAGAGCAGCAAAAAGATTGGTTCCCACACCGGGAGTCGAACCCGGGCCGCCTGGGTTTGAAAGCCAGGAATCCTAACCGCTAGACCATATGGGAGACACACCCATTCATCTGATCATCGTCACCCTTAGCTGCACACACTCACACTCTTTACTCTTGTCATACACTCGCACTTCACTCCTATCGCTCGCTATCTCATACATAACAATGCAACAGCCGAGACGCCTTTCGATTGAAATTCGAATCCTTGGTTGCAGATTACGAAGTGATGCAGCCTGAATATAGAAGTAGGTAAGCTCCTTCTTCTTCTTAGGCTGCAGCCTATTATAAGGTCACTGTATTTATCATCTTGTGTTTCCATGAAATGCCAATGCCTGGAAAGCTAGTTACCAATTGCGAAGGACATTACAGTTGATTTGAGCAACCAAAGTCATTGCTGAGGACCTTGCATGAGCACATGAGGAGGACGTGCACATAGGCCTATATTGCTTACCTGAATTAAGCCCTTATGACCAAATTACGTTACTGAATGCGCTGCTAATGGAAAGCGACAGCAGAAAACTGTGGACGCAGACGTCTAATTTCCCCTTTGTAGCCTACTGTTGACACGAAGTTGAGACATCTTCATTACAGGGAAAAATTGAAATGACCGTTGACTGAGGTTAAGCTCAATAGCCTATGCCTTGCATGATCTGGGCAATGGACAGATATGCATTGCCTCACTAAACTAGGCCTATGCTCGACCTGCATGGACTACCCATGAAAATCGATAACAAATGAGATTTGGAGGCACACATACATTGCATGTGTTTATAAAAATTCTGCAAGAACGAATTGGATTCTTGATGAGAAAATGAAAACACCAGTTGGCTGAATAGCTTGGAGCAGAATATGTCCAAAACTGAATTCTACCGTTTCTCCCCAGAACAACACATTCATCAGTTGATGCAAAAGATGTTTACTGAGTAGAAATAAAAGATTGACTTCCCACACCGGGAGTCGAACCCGGGCCGCCTGGGTGAGAGCCAGGAATCCTAACCGCTAGACCATATGGGACTGCGCTAACAACCTACCTTTCATCTGACATTGTTTTATCGTTGCACTTGAATGCAAATCTCTTTCTAGACACACTCACATCAGATCACATTTGACACATGAGCTTCTGCATTTTGCAGTAGACAACACAAGAATGGGCTGTTATTATTAGTTTAATGGTTTGCTTTTTTGTCTATAGCCATGATATGCATACTAGAGTGAAAATCTGCCACATGTGTGTCTGTGATGTATGTACCTCTGTTTGTACAATGTTTCCATGGACATTGTTTGTGAATTTGATTCAACGAGCAACTGGAAGAAAAGAAATCGATAGAAAATCTCTGAGAAGCTACCTGCTTGCCAGTCAACCTCCCTGACTACTTCCAAAAGCCAGCTCATCAGATAGACCTACCCTACCTATGATGTGCAAGAGCAGCAAAAAGATTGGTTCCCACACCGGAGTCGAACCCGGGCGCCTGGGTGAAAGCCAGGAATCCTAACCGCTAGACCATATGGGAGACACACCCATTCATCTGATCATCGTCACCCTTAGCTGCACACACTCACACTCTTTACTCTTGTCATACACTCGCACTTCACTCCTATCGCTCGCTATCTCATACATAACAATGCAACAGCCGAGACGCCTTTCGATTGAAATTCGAATCCTTGGTTGCAGATTACGAAGTGATGCAGCCTGAATATAGAAGTAGGTAAGCTCCTTCTTCTTCTTAGGCTGCAGCCTATTATAAGGTCACTGTATTTATCATCTTGTGTTTCCATGAAATGCCAATGCCTGGAAAGCTAGTTACCAATTGCGAAGGACATTACAGTTGATTTGAGCAACCAAAGTCATTGCTGAGGACCTTGCATGAGCACATGAGGAGGACGTGCACATAGGCCTATATTGCTTACCTGAATTAAGCCCTTATGACCAAATTACGTTACTGAATGCGCTGCTAATGGAAAGCGACAGCAGAAAACTGTGGACGCAGACGTCTAATTTCCCCTTTGTAGCCTACTGTTGACACGAAGTTGAGACATCTTCATTACAGGGAAAAATTGAAATGACCCGTTGACTGAGGGTTAAGCTCAATAGCCTATGCCTTGCATGATCTGGGCAATGGACAGATATGCATTGCCTCACTAAACTAGGCCTATGCTCGACCTGCATGGACTACCCATGAAAATCGATAACAAATGAGATTTGGAGGCACACATACATTGCATGTGTTTATAAAAATTCTGCAAGAGCGAATTGGATTCTTGATGAGAAAATGAAAACACCAGTTGGCTGAATAGCTTGGAGCAGAATATGTCCAAAACTGAATTCTACCGTTTCTCCCCAGAACAACACATTCATCAGTTGATGCAAAAGATGTTTACTGAGTAGAAATAAAAGATTGACTTCCCACACCGGGAGTCGAACCCGGGCCGCCTGGGTGAGAGCCAGGAATCCTAACCGCTAGACCATATGGGACTGCGCTAACAACCTACCTTTCATCTGACATTGTTTTATCGTTGCACTTGAATGCAAATCTCTTTCTAGACACACTCACATCAGATCACATTTGACACATGAGCTTCTGCATTTTGCAGTAGACAACACAAGAATGGGCTGTTATTATTAGTTTAATGGTTTGCTTTTTTGTCTATAGCCATGATATGCATACTAGAGTGAAAATCTGCCACATGTGTGTCTGTGATGTATGTACCTCTGTTTGTACAATGTTTCCATGGACATTGTTTGTGAATTTGATTCAACGAGCAACTGGAAGAAAAGAAATCGATAGAAAATCTCTGAGAAGCTACCTGCTTGCCAGTCAACCTCCCTGACTACTTCCAAAAGCCAGCTCATCAGATAGACCTACCCTACCTATGATGTGCAAGAGCAGCAAAAAGATTGGTTCCCACACCGGGAGTCGAACCCGGGCCGCCTGGGTGAAAGCCAGGAATCCTAACCGCTAGACCATATGGGAGACACACCCATTCATCTGATCATCGTCACCCTTAGCTGCACACACTCACACTCTTTACTCTTGTCATACACTCGCACTTCACTCCTATCGCTCGCTATCTCATACATAACAATGCAACAGCCGAGACGCCTTTCGATTGAAATTCGAATCCTTGGTTGCAGATTACGAAGTGATGCAGCCTGAATATAGAAGTAGGTAAGCTCCTTCTTCTTCTTAGGCTGCAGCCTATTATAAGGTCACTGTATTTATCATCTTGTGTTTCCATGAAATGCCAATGCCGGGAAAGCTAGTTACCAATTGCGAAGGACATTACAGTTGATTTGAGCAACCAAAGTCATTGCTGAGGACCTTGCATGAGCACATGAGGAGGACGTGCACATAGGCCTATATTGCTTACCTGAATTAAGCCCTTATGACCAAATTACGTTACTGAATGCGCTGCTAATGGAAAGCGACAGCAGAAAACTGTGGACGCAGACGTCTAATTTCCCCTTTGTAGCCTACTGTTGACACGAAGTTGAGACATCTTCATTACAGGGAAAAATTGAAATGACCCGTTGACTGAGGGTTAAGCTCAATAGCCTATGCCTTGCATGATCTGGGCAATGGACAGATATGCATTGCCTCACTAAACTAGGCCTATGCTCGACCTGCATGGACTACCCATGAAAATCGATAACAAATGAGATTTGGAGGCACACATACATTGCATGTGTTTATAAAAATTCTGCAACAACGAATTGGATTCTTGATGAGAAAATGAAAACACCAGTTGGCTGAATAGCTTGGAGCAGAATATGTCCAAAACTGAATTCTACCGTTTCTCCCCAGAACAACACATTCATCAGTTGATGCAAAAGATGTTTACTGAGTAGAAATAAAAGATTGACTTCCCACACCGGGAGTCGAACCCGGGCCGCCTGGGTGAGAGCCAGGAATCCTAACCGCTAGACCATATGGGACTGCGCTAACAACCTACCTTTCATCTGACATTGTTTTATCGTTGCACTTGAATGCAAATCTCTTTCTAGACACACTCACATCAGATCACATTTGACACATGAGCTTCTGCATTTTGCAGTAGACAACACAAGAATGGGCTGTTATTATTAGTTTAATGGTTTGCTTTTTTGTCTATAGCCATGATATGCATACTAGAGTGAAAATCTGCCACATGTGTGTCTGTGATGTATGTACCTCTGTTTGTACAATGTTTCCATGGACATTGTTTGTGAATTTGATTCAACGAGCAACTGGAAGAAAAGAAATCGATAGAAAATCTCTGAGAAGCTACCTGCTTGCCAGTCAACCTCCCTGACTACTTCCAAAAGCCAGCTCATCAGATAGACCTACCCTACCTATGATGTGCAAGAGCAGCAAAAAGATTGGTTCCCACACCGGGAGTCGAACCCGGGCCGCCTGGGTGAAAGCCAGGAATCCTAACCGCTAGACCATATGGGAGACACACCCATTCATCTGATCATCGTCACCCTTAGCTGCACACACTCACACTCTTTACTCTTGTCATACACTCGCACTTCACTCCTATCGCTCGCTATCTCATACATAACAATGCAACAGCCGAGACGCCTTTCGATTGAAATTCGAATCCTTGGTTGCAGATTACGAAGTGATGCAGCCTGAATATAGAAGTAGGTAAGCTCCTTCTTCTTCTTAGGCTGCAGCCTATTATAAGGTCACTGTATTTATCATCTTGTGTTTCCATGAAATGCCAATGCCTGGAAAGCTAGTTACCAATTGCGAAGGACATTACAGTTGATTTGAGCAACCAAAGTCATTGCTGAGGACCTTGCATGAGCACATGAGGAGGACGTGCACATAGGCCTATATTGCTTACCTGAATTAAGCCCTTATGACCAAATTACGTTACTGAATGCGCTGCTAATGGAAAGCGACAGCAGAAAACTGTGGACGCAGACGTCTAATTTCCCCTTTGTAGCCTACTGTTGACACGAAGTTGAGACATCTTCATTACAGGGAAAAATTGAAATGACCCGTTGACTGAGGGTTAAGCTCAATAGCCTATGCCTTGCATGATCTGGGCAATGGACAGATATGCATTGCCTCACTAAACTAGGCCTATGCTCGACCTGCATGGACTACCCATGAAAATCGATAACAAATGAGATTTGGAGGCACACATACATTGCATGTGTTTATAAAAATTCTGCAAGAACGAATTGGATTCTTGATGAGAAAATGAAAACACCAGTTGGCTGAATAGCTTGGAGCAGAATATGTCCAAAACTGAATTCTACCGTTTCTCCCCAGAACAACACATTCATCAGTTGATGCAAAAGATGTTTACTGAGTAGAAATAAAAGATTGACTTCCCACACCGGGAGTCGAACCCGGGCCGCCTGGGTGAGAGCCAGGAATCCTAACCGCTAGACCATATGGGACTGCGCTAACAACCTACCTTTCATCTGACATTGTTTTATCGTTGCACTTGAATGCAAATCTCTTTCTAGACACACTCACATCAGATCACATTTGACACATGAGCTTCTGCATTTTGCAGTAGACAACACAAGAATGGGCTGTTATTATTAGTTTAATGGTTTGCTTTTTTGTCTATAGCCATGATATGCATACTAGAGTGAAAATCTGCCACATGTGTGTCTGTGATGTATGTACCTCTGTTTGTACAATGTTTCCATGGACATTGTTTGTGAATTTGATTCAACGAGCAACTGGAAGAAAAGAAATCGATAGAAAATCTCTGAGAAGCTACCTGCTTGCCAGTCAACCTCCCTGACTACTTCCAAAAGCCAGCTCATCAGATAGACCTACCCTACCTATGATGTGCAAGAGCAGCAAAAAGATTGGTTCCCACACCGGGAGTCGAACCCGGGCCGCCTGGGTGAAAGCCAGGAATCCTAACCGCTAGACCATATGGGAGACACACCCATTCATCTGATCATCGTCACCCTTAGCTGCACACACTCACACTCTTTACTCTTGTCATACACTCGCACTTCACTCCTATCGCTCGCTATCTCATACATAACAATGCAACAGCCGAGACGCCTTTCGATTGAAATTCGAATCCTTGGTTGCAGATTACGAAGTGATGCAGCCTGAATATAGAAGTAGGTAAGCTCCTTCTTCTTCTTAGGCTGCAGCCTATTATAAGGTCACTGTATTTATCATCTTGTGTTTCCATGAAATGCCAATGCCTGGAAAGCTAGTTACCAATTGCGAAGGACATTACAGTTGATTTGAGCAACCAAAGTCATTGCTGAGGACCTTGCATGAGCACATGAGGAGGACGTGCACATAGGCCTATATTGCTTACCTGAATTAAGCCCTTATGACCAAATTACGTTACTGAATGCGCTGCTAATGGAAAGCGACAGCAGAAAACTGTGGACGCAGACGTCTAATTTCCCCTTTGTAGCCTACTGTTGACACGAAGTTGAGACATCTTCATTACAGGGAAAAATTGAAATGACCCGTTGACTGAGGGTTAAGCTCAATAGCCTATGCCTTGCATGATCTGGGCAATGGACAGATATGCATTGCCTCACTAAACTAGGCCTATGCTCGACCTGCATGGACTACCCATGAAAATCGATAACAAATGAGATTTGGAGGCACACATACATTGCATGTGTTTATAAAAATTCTGCAACAACGAATTGGATTCTTGATGAGAAAATGAAAACACCAGTTGGCTGAATAGCTTGGAGCAGAATATGTCCAAAACTGAATTCTACCGTTTCTCCCCAGAACAACACATTCATCAGTTGATGCAAAAGATGTTTACTGAGTAGAAATAAAAGATTGACTTCCCACACCGGGAGTCGAACCCGGGCCGCCTGGGTGAGAGCCAGGAATCCTAACCGCTAGACCATATGGGACTGCGCTAACAACCTACCTTTCATCTGACATTGTTTTATCGTTGCACTTGAATGCAAATCTCTTTCTAGACACACTCACATCAGATCACATTTCTCACATGAGCTTCTGCATTTTGCAGTAGACAACACAAGAATGGGCTGTTATTATTAGTTTAATGGTTTGCTTTTTTGTCTATAGCCATGATATGCATACTAGAGTGAAAATCTGCCACATGTGTGTCTGTGATGTATGTACCTCTGTTTGTACAATGTTTCCATGGACATTGTTTGTGAATTTGATTCAACGAGCAACTGGAAGAAAAGAAATCGATAGAAAATCTCTGAGAAGCTACCTGCTTGCCAGTCAACCTCCCTGACTACTTCCAAAAGCCAGCTCATCAGATAGACCTACCCTACCTATGATGTGCAAGAGCAGCAAAAAGATTGGTTCCCACACCGGGAGTCGAACCCGGGCCGCCTGGGTGAAAGCCAGGAATCCTAACCGCTAGACCATATGGGAGACACACCCATTCATCTGATCATCGTCACCCTTAGCTGCACACACTCACACTCTTTACTCTTGTCATACACTCGCACTTCACTCCTATCGCTCGCTATCTCATACATAACAATGCAACAGCCGAGACGCCTTTCGATTGAAATTCGAATCCTTGGTTGCAGATTACGAAGTGATGCAGCCTGAATATAGAAGTAGGTAAGCTCCTTCTTCTTCTTAGGCTGCAGCCTATTATAAGGTCACTGTATTTATCATCTTGTGTTTCCATGAAATGCCAATGCCGGGAAAGCTAGTTACCAATTGCGAAGGACATTACAGTTGATTTGAGCAACCAAAGTCATTGCTGAGGACCTTGCATGAGCACATGAGGAGGACGTGCACATAGGCCTATATTGCTTACCTGAATTAAGCCCTTATGACCAAATTACGTTACTGAATGCGCTGCTAATGGAAAGCGACAGCAGAAAACTGTGGACGCAGACGTCTAATTTCCCCTTTGTAGCCTACTGTTGACACGAAGTTGAGACATCTTCATTACAGGGAAAAATTGAAATGACCCGTTGACTGAGGGTTAAGCTCAATAGCCTATGCCTTGCATGATCTGGGCAATGGACAGATATGCATTGCCTCACTAAACTAGGCCTATGCTCGACCTGCATGGACTACCCATGAAAATCGATAACAAATGAGATTTGGAGGCACACATACATTGCATGTGTTTATAAAAATTCTGCAAGAGCGAATTGGATTCTTGATGAGAAAATGAAAACACCAGTTGGCTGAATAGCTTGGAGCAGAATATGTCCAAAACTGAATTCTACCGTTTCTCCCCAGAACAACACATTCATCAGTTGATGCAAAAGATGTTTACTGAGTAGAAATAAAAGATTGACTTCCCACACCGGGAGTCGAACCCGGGCCGCCTGGGTGAGAGCCAGGAATCCTAACCGCTAGACCATATGGGACTGCGCTAACAACCTACCTTTCATCTGACATTGTTTTATCGTTGCACTTGAATGCAAATCTCTTTCTAGACACACTCACATCAGATCACATTTGACACATGAGCTTCTGCATTTTGCAGTAGACAACACAAGAATGGGCTGTTATTATTAGTTTAATGGTTTGCTTTTTTGTCTATAGCCATGATATGCATACTAGAGTGAAAATCTGCCACATGTGTGTCTGTGATGTATGTACCTCTGTTTGTACAATGTTTCCATGGACATTGTTTGTGAATTTGATTCAACGAGCAACTGGAAGAAAAGAAATCGATAGAAAATCTCTGAGAAGCTACCTGCTTGCCAGTCAACCTCCCTGACTACTTCCAAAAGCCAGCTCATCAGATAGACCTACCCTACCTATGATGTGCAAGAGCAGCAAAAAGATTGGTTCCCACACCGGGAGTCGAACCCGGGCCGCCTGGGTGAAAGCCAGGAATCCTAACCGCTAGACCATATGGGAGACACACCCATTCATCTGATCATCGTCACCCTTAGCTGCACACACTCACACTCTTTACTCTTGTCATACACTCGCACTTCACTCCTATCGCTCGCTATCTCATACATAACAATGCAACAGCCGAGACGCCTTTCGATTGAAATTCGAATCCTTGGTTGCAGATTACGAAGTGATGCAGCCTGAATATAGAAGTAGGTAAGCTCCTTCTTCTTCTTAGGCTGCAGCCTATTATAAGGTCACTGTATTTATCATCTTGTGTTTCCATGAAATGCCAATGCCGGGAAAGCTAGTTACCAATTGCGAAGGACATTACAGTTGATTTGAGCAACCAAAGTCATTGCTGAGGACCTTGCATGAGCACATGAGGAGGACGTGCACATAGGCCTATATTGCTTACCTGAATTAAGCCCTTATGACCAAATTACGTTACTGAATGCGCTGCTAATGGAAAGCGACAGCAGAAAACTGTGGACGCAGACGTCTAATTTCCCCTTTGTAGCCTACTGTTGACACGAAGTTGAGACATCTTCATTACAGGGAAAAATTGAAATGACCCGTTGACTGAGGGTTAAGCTCAATAGCCTATGCCTTGCATGATCTGGGCAATGGACAGATATGCATTGCCTCACTAAACTAGGCCTATGCTCGACCTGCATGGACTACCCATGAAAATCGATAACAAATGAGATTTGGAGGCACACATACATTGCATGTGTTTATAAAAATTCTGCAACAACGAATTGGATTCTTGATGAGAAAATGAAAACACCAGTTGGCTGAATAGCTTGGAGCAGAATATGTCCAAAACTGAATTCTACCGTTTCTCCCCAGAACAACACATTCATCAGTTGATGCAAAAGATGTTTACTGAGTAGAAATAAAAGATTGACTTCCCACACCGGGAGTCGAACCCGGGCCGCCTGGGTGAGAGCCAGGAATCCTAACCGCTAGACCATATGGGACTGCGCTAACAACCTACCTTTCATCTGACATTGTTTTATCGTTGCACTTGAATGCAAATCTCTTTCTAGACACACTCACATCAGATCACATTTGACACATGAGCTTCTGCATTTTGCAGTAGACAACACAAGAATGGGCTGTTATTATTAGTTTAATGGTTTGCTTTTTTGTCTATAGCCATGATATGCATACTAGAGTGAAAATCTGCCACATGTGTGTCTGTGATGTATGTACCTCTGTTTGTACAATGTTTCCATGGACATTGTTTGTGAATTTGATTCAACGAGCAACTGGAAGAAAAGAAATCGATAGAAAATCTCTGAGAAGCTACCTGCTTGCCAGTCAACCTCCCTGACTACTTCCAAAAGCCAGCTCATCAGATAGACCTACCCTACCTATGATGTGCAAGAGCAGCAAAAAGATTGGTTCCCACACCGGGAGTCGAACCCGGGCCGCCTGGGTGAAAGCCAGGAATCCTAACCGCTAGACCATATGGGAGACACACCCATTCATCTGATCATCGTCACCCTTAGCTGCACACACTCACACTCTTTACTCTTGTCATACACTCGCACTTCACTCCTATCGCTCGCTATCTCATACATAACAATGCAACAGCCGAGACGCCTTTCGATTGAAATTCGAATCCTTGGTTGCAGATTACGAAGTGATGCAGCCTGAATATAGAAGTAGGTAAGCTCCTTCTTCTTCTTAGGCTGCAGCCTATTATAAGGTCACTGTATTTATCATCTTGTGTTTCCATGAAATGCCAATGCCTGGAAAGCTAGTTACCAATTGCGAAGGACATTACAGTTGATTTGAGCAACCAAAGTCATTGCTGAGGACCTTGCATGAGCACATGAGGAGGACGTGCACATAGGCCTATATTGCTTACCTGAATTAAGCCCTTATGACCAAATTACGTTACTGAATGCGCTGCTAATGGAAAGCGACAGCAGAAAACTGTGGACGCAGACGTCTAATTTCCCCTTTGTAGCCTACTGTTGACACGAAGTTGAGACATCTTCATTACAGGGAAAAATTGAAATGACCCGTTGACTGAGGGTTAAGCTCAATAGCCTATGCCTTGCATGATCTGGGCAATGGACAGATATGCATTGCCTCACTAAACTAGGCCTATGCTCGACCTGCATGGACTACCCATGAAAATCGATAACAAATGAGATTTGGAGGCACACATACATTGCATGTGTTTATAAAAATTCTGCAACAACGAATTGGATTCTTGATGAGAAAATGAAAACACCAGTTGGCTGAATAGCTTGGAGCAGAATATGTCCAAAACTGAATTCTACCGTTTCTCCCCAGAACAACACATTCATCAGTTGATGCAAAAGATGTTTACTGAGTAGAAATAAAAGATTGACTTCCCACACCGGGAGTCGAACCCGGGCCGCCTGGGTGAGAGCCAGGAATCCTAACCGCTAGACCATATGGGACTGCGCTAACAACCTACCTTTCATCTGACATTGTTTTATCGTTGCACTTGAATGCAAATCTCTTTCTAGACACACTCACATCAGATCACATTTGACACATGAGCTTCTGCATTTTGCAGTAGACAACACAAGAATGGGCTGTTATTATTAGTTTAATGGTTTGCTTTTTTGTCTATAGCCATGATATGCATACTAGAGTGAAAATCTGCCACATGTGTGTCTGTGATGTATGTACCTCTGTTTGTACAATGTTTCCATGGACATTGTTTGTGAATTTGATTCAACGAGCAACTGGAAGAAAAGAAATCGATAGAAAATCTCTGAGAAGCTACCTGCTTGCCAGTCAACCTCCCTGACTACTTCCAAAAGCCAGCTCATCAGATAGACCTACCCTACCTATGATGTGCAAGAGCAGCAAAAAGATTGGTTCCCACACCGGGAGTCGAACCCGGGCCGCCTGGGTGAAAGCCAGGAATCCTAACCGCTAGACCATATGGGAGACACACCCATTCATCTGATCATCGTCACCCTTAGCTGCACACACTCACACTCTTTACTCTTGTCATACACTCGCACTTCACTCCTATCGCTCGCTATCTCATACATAACAATGCAACAGCCGAGACGCCTTTCGATTGAAATTCGAATCCTTGGTTGCAGATTACGAAGTGATGCAGCCTGAATATAGAAGTAGGTAAGCTCCTTCTTCTTCTTAGGCTGCAGCCTATTATAAGGTCACTGTATTTATCATCTTGTGTTTCCATGAAATGCCAATGCCTGGAAAGCTAGTTACCAATTGCGAAGGACATTACAGTTGATTTGAGCAACCAAAGTCATTGCTGAGGACCTTGCATGAGCACATGAGGAGGACGTGCACATAGGCCTATATTGCTTACCTGAATTAAGCCCTTATGACCAAATTACGTTACTGAATGCGCTGCTAATGGAAAGCGACAGCAGAAAACTGTGGACGCAGACGTCTAATTTCCCCTTTGTAGCCTACTGTTGACACGAAGTTGAGACATCTTCATTACAGGGAAAAATTGAAATGACCCGTTGACTGAGGGTTAAGCTCAATAGCCTATGCCTTGCATGATCTGGGCAATGGACAGATATGCATTGCCTCACTAAACTAGGCCTATGCTCGACCTGCATGGACTACCCATGAAAATCGATAACAAATGAGATTTGGAGGCACACATACATTGCATGTGTTTATAAAAATTCTGCAAGAACGAATTGGATTCTTGATGAGAAAATGAAAACACCAGTTGGCTGAATAGCTTGGAGCAGAATATGTCCAAAACTGAATTCTACCGTTTCTCCCCAGAACAACACATTCATCAGTTGATGCAAAAGATGTTTACTGAGTAGAAATAAAAGATTGACTTCCCACACCGGGAGTCGAACCCGGGCCGCCTGGGTGAGAGCCAGGAATCCTAACCGCTAGACCATATGGGACTGCGCTAACAACCTACCTTTCATCTGACATTGTTTTATCGTTGCACTTGAATGCAAATCTCTTTCTAGACACACTCACATCAGATCACATTTGACACATGAGCTTCTGCATTTTGCAGTAGACAACACAAGAATGGGCTGTTATTATTAGTTTAATGGTTTGCTTTTTTGTCTATAGCCATGATATGCATACTAGAGTGAAAATCTGCCACATGTGTGTCTGTGATGTATGTACCTCTGTTTGTACAATGTTTCCATGGACATTGTTTGTGAATTTGATTCAACGAGCAACTGGAAGAAAAGAAATCGATAGAAAATCTCTGAGAAGCTACCTGCTTGCCAGTCAACCTCCCTGACTACTTCCAAAAGCCAGCTCATCAGATAGACCTACCCTACCTATGATGTGCAAGAGCAGCAAAAAGATTGGTTCCCACACCGGGAGTCGAACCCGGGCCGCCTGGGTGAAAGCCAGGAATCCTAACCGCTAGACCATATGGGAGACACACCCATTCATCTGATCATCGTCACCCTTAGCTGCACACACTCACACTCTTTACTCTTGTCATACACTCGCACTTCACTCCTATCGCTCGCTATCTCATACATAACAATGCAACAGCCGAGACGCCTTTCGATTGAAATTCGAATCCTTGGTTGCAGATTACGAAGTGATGCAGCCTGAATATAGAAGTAGGTAAGCTCCTTCTTCTTCTTAGGCTGCAGCCTATTATAAGGTCACTGTATTTATCATCTTGTGTTTCCATGAAATGCCAATGCCGGGAAAGCTAGTTACCAATTGCGAAGGACATTACAGTTGATTTGAGCAACCAAAGTCATTGCTGAGGACCTTGCATGAGCACATGAGGAGGACGTGCACATAGGCCTATATTGCTTACCTGAATTAAGCCCTTATGACCAAATTACGTTACTGAATGCGCTGCTAATGGAAAGCGACAGCAGAAAACTGTGGACGCAGACGTCTAATTTCCCCTTTGTAGCCTACTGTTGACACGAAGTTGAGACATCTTCATTACAGGGAAAAATTGAAATGACCCGTTGACTGAGGGTTAAGCTCAATAGCCTATGCCTTGCATGATCTGGGCAATGGACAGATATGCATTGCCTCACTAAACTAGGCCTATGCTCGACCTGCATGGACTACCCATGAAAATCGATAACAAATGAGATTTGGAGGCACACATACATTGCATGTGTTTATAAAAATTCTGCAACAACGAATTGGATTCTTGATGAGAAAATGAAAACACCAGTTGGCTGAATAGCTTGGAGCAGAATATGTCCAAAACTGAATTCTACCGTTTCTCCCCAGAACAACACATTCATCAGTTGATGCAAAAGATGTTTACTGAGTAGAAATAAAAGATTGACTTCCCACACCGGGAGTCGAACCCGGGCCGCCTGGGTGAGAGCCAGGAATCCTAACCGCTAGACCATATGGGACTGCGCTAACAACCTACCTTTCATCTGACATTGTTTTATCGTTGCACTTGAATGCAAATCTCTTTCTAGACACACTCACATCAGATCACATTTGACACATGAGCTTCTGCATTTTGCAGTAGACAACACAAGAATGGGCTGTTATTATTAGTTTAATGGTTTGCTTTTTTGTCTATAGCCATGATATGCATACTAGAGTGAAAATCTGCCACATGTGTGTCTGTGATGTATGTACCTCTGTTTGTACAATGTTTCCATGGACATTGTTTGTGAATTTGATTCAACGAGCAACTGGAAGAAAAGAAATCGATAGAAAATCTCTGAGAAGCTACCTGCTTGCCAGTCAACCTCCCTGACTACTTCCAAAAGCCAGCTCATCAGATAGACCTACCCTACCTATGATGTGCAAGAGCAGCAAAAAGATTGGTTCCCACACCGGGAGTCGAACCCGGGCCGCCTGGGTGAAAGCCAGGAATCCTAACCGCTAGACCATATGGGAGACACACCCATTCATCTGATCATCGTCACCCTTAGCTGCACACACTCACACTCTTTACTCTTGTCATACACTCGCACTTCACTCCTATCGCTCGCTATCTCATACATAACAATGCAACAGCCGAGACGCCTTTCGATTGAAATTCGAATCCTTGGTTGCAGATTACGAAGTGATGCAGCCTGAATATAGAAGTAGGTAAGCTCCTTCTTCTTCTTAGGCTGCAGCCTATTATAAGGTCACTGTATTTATCATCTTGTGTTTCCATGAAATGCCAATGCCGGGAAAGCTAGTTACCAATTGCGAAGGACATTACAGTTGATTTGAGCAACCAAAGTCATTGCTGAGGACCTTGCATGAGCACATGAGGAGGACGTGCACATAGGCCTATATTGCTTACCTGAATTAAGCCCTTATGACCAAATTACGTTACTGAATGCGCTGCTAATGGAAAGCGACAGCAGAAAACTGTGGACGCAGACGTCTAATTTCCCCTTTGTAGCCTACTGTTGACACGAAGTTGAGACATCTTCATTACAGGGAAAAATTGAAATGACCCGTTGACTGAGGGTTAAGCTCAATAGCCTATGCCTTGCATGATCTGGGCAATGGACAGATATGCATTGCCTCACTAAACTAGGCCTATGCTCGACCTGCATGGACTACCCATGAAAATCGATAACAAATGAGATTTGGAGGCACACATACATTGCATGTGTTTATAAAAATTCTGCAACAACGAATTGGATTCTTGATGAGAAAATGAAAACACCAGTTGGCTGAATAGCTTGGAGCAGAATATGTCCAAAACTGAATTCTACCGTTTCTCCCCAGAACAACACATTCATCAGTTGATGCAAAAGATGTTTACTGAGTAGAAATAAAAGATTGACTTCCCACACCGGGAGTCGAACCCGGGCCGCCTGGGTGAGAGCCAGGAATCCTAACCGCTAGACCATATGGGACTGCGCTAACAACCTACCTTTCATCTGACATTGTTTTATCGTTGCACTTGAATGCAAATCTCTTTCTAGACACACTCACATCAGATCACATTTGACACATGAGCTTCTGCATTTTGCAGTAGACAACACAAGAATGGGCTGTTATTATTAGTTTAATGGTTTGCTTTTTTGTCTATAGCCATGATATGCATACTAGAGTGAAAATCTGCCACATGTGTGTCTGTGATGTATGTACCTCTGTTTGTACAATGTTTCCATGGACATTGTTTGTGAATTTGATTCAACGAGCAACTGGAAGAAAAGAAATCGATAGAAAATCTCTGAGAAGCTACCTGCTTGCCAGTCAACCTCCCTGACTACTTCCAAAAGCCAGCTCATCAGATAGACCTACCCTACCTATGATGTGCAAGAGCAGCAAAAAGATTGGTTCCCACACCGGGAGTCGAACCCGGGCCGCCTGGGTGAAAGCCAGGAATCCTAACCGCTAGACCATATGGGAGACACACGCATTCATCTGATCATCGTCACCCTTAGCTGCACACACTCACACTCTTTACTCTTGTCATACACTCGCACTTCACTCCTATCGCTCGCTATCTCATACATAACAATGCAACAGCCGAGACGCCTTTCGATTGAAATTCGAATCCTTGGTTGCAGATTACGAAGTGATGCAGCCTGAATATAGAAGTAGGTAAGCTCCTTCTTCTTCTTAGGCTGCAGCCTATTATAAGGTCACTGTATTTATCATCTTGTGTTTCCATGAAATGCCAATGCCTGGAAAGCTAGTTACCAATTGCGAAGGACATTACAGTTGATTTGAGCAACCAAAGTCATTGCTGAGGACCTTGCATGAGCACATGAGGAGGACGTGCACATAGGCCTATATTGCTTACCTGAATTAAGCCCTTATGACCAAATTACGTTACTGAATGCGCTGCTAATGGAAAGCGACAGCAGAAAACTGTGGACGCAGACGTCTAATTTCCCCTTTGTAGCCTACTGTTGACACGAAGTTGAGACATCTTCATTACAGGGAAAAATTGAAATGACCCGTTGACTGAGGGTTAAGCTCAATAGCCTATGCCTTGCATGATCTGGGCAATGGACAGATATGCATTGCCTCACTAAACTAGGCCTATGCTCGACCTGCATGGACTACCCATGAAAATCGATAACAAATGAGATTTGGAGGCACACATACATTGCATGTGTTTATAAAAATTCTGCAACAACGAATTGGATTCTTGATGAGAAAATGAAAACACCAGTTGGCTGAATAGCTTGGAGCAGAATATGTCCAAAACTGAATTCTACCGTTTCTCCCCAGAACAACACATTCATCAGTTGATGCAAAAGATGTTTACTGAGTAGAAATAAAAGATTGACTTCCCACACCGGGAGTCGAACCCGGGCCGCCTGGGTGAGAGCCAGGAATCCTAACCGCTAGACCATATGGGACTGCGCTAACAACCTACCTTTCATCTGACATTGTTTTATCGTTGCACTTGAATGCAAATCTCTTTCTAGACACACTCACATCAGATCACATTTGACACATGAGCTTCTGCATTTTGCAGTAGACAACACAAGAATGGGCTGTTATTATTAGTTTAATGGTTTGCTTTTTTGTCTATAGCCATGATATGCATACTAGAGTGAAAATCTGCCACATGTGTGTCTGTGATGTATGTACCTCTGTTTGTACAATGTTTCCATGGACATTGTTTGTGAATTTGATTCAACGAGCAACTGGAAGAAAAGAAATCGATAGAAAATCTCTGAGAAGCTACCTGCTTGCCAGTCAACCTCCCTGACTACTTCCAAAAGCCAGCTCATCAGATAGACCTACCCTACCTATGATGTGCAAGAGCAGCAAAAAGATTGGTTCCCACACCGGGAGTCGAACCCGGGCCGCCTGGGTGAAAGCCAGGAATCCTAACCGCTAGACCATATGGGAGACACACCCATTCATCTGATCATCGTCACCCTTAGCTGCACACACTCACACTCTTTACTCTTGTCATACACTCGCACTTCACTCCTATCGCTCGCTATCTCATACATAACAATGCAACAGCCGAGACGCCTTTCGATTGAAATTCGAATCCTTGGTTGCAGATTACGAAGTGATGCAGCCTGAATATAGAAGTAGGTAAGCTCCTTCTTCTTCTTAGGCTGCAGCCTATTATAAGGTCACTGTATTTATCATCTTGTGTTTCCATGAAATGCCAATGCCGGGAAAGCTAGTTACCAATTGCGAAGGACATTACAGTTGATTTGAGCAACCAAAGTCATTGCTGAGGACCTTGCATGAGCACATGAGGAGGACGTGCACATAGGCCTATATTGCTTACCTGAATTAAGCCCTTATGACCAAATTACGTTACTGAATGCGCTGCTAATGGAAAGCGACAGCAGAAAACTGTGGACGCAGACGTCTAATTTCCCCTTTGTAGCCTACTGTTGACACGAAGTTGAGACATCTTCATTACAGGGAAAAATTGAAATGACCCGTTGACTGAGGGTTAAGCTCAATAGCCTATGCCTTGCATGATCTGGGCAATGGACAGATATGCATTGCCTCACTAAACTAGGCCTATGCTCGACCTGCATGGACTACCCATGAAAATCGATAACAAATGAGATTTGGAGGCACACATACATTGCATGTGTTTATAAAAATTCTGCAAGAGCGAATTGGATTCTTGATGAGAAAATGAAAACACCAGTTGGCTGAATAGCTTGGAGCAGAATATGTCCAAAACTGAATTCTACCGTTTCTCCCCAGAACAACACATTCATCAGTTGATGCAAAAGATGTTTACTGAGTAGAAATAAAAGATTGACTTCCCACACCGGGAGTCGAACCCGGGCCGCCTGGGTGAGAGCCAGGAATCCTAACCGCTAGACCATATGGGACTGCGCTAACAACCTACCTTTCATCTGACATTGTTTTATCGTTGCACTTGAATGCAAATCTCTTTCTAGACACACTCACATCAGATCACATTTGACACATGAGCTTCTGCATTTTGCAGTAGACAACACAAGAATGGGCTGTTATTATTAGTTTAATGGTTTGCTTTTTTGTCTATAGCCATGATATGCATACTAGAGTGAAAATCTGCCACATGTGTGTCTGTGATGTATGTACCTCTGTTTGTACAATGTTTCCATGGACATTGTTTGTGAATTTGATTCAACGAGCAACTGGAAGAAAAGAAATCGATAGAAAATCTCTGAGAAGCTACCTGCTTGCCAGTCAACCTCCCTGACTACTTCCAAAAGCCAGCTCATCAGATAGACCTACCCTACCTATGATGTGCAAGAGCAGCAAAAAGATTGGTTCCCACACCGGGAGTCGAACCCGGGCCGCCTGGGTGAAAGCCAGGAATCCTAACCGCTAGACCATATGGGAGACACACCCATTCATCTGATCATCGTCACCCTTAGCTGCACACACTCACACTCTTTACTCTTGTCATACACTCGCACTTCACTCCTATCGCTCGCTATCTCATACATAACAATGCAACAGCCGAGACGCCTTTCGATTGAAATTCGAATCCTTGGTTGCAGATTACGAAGTGATGCAGCCTGAATATAGAAGTAGGTAAGCTCCTTCTTCTTCTTAGGCTGCAGCCTATTATAAGGTCACTGTATTTATCATCTTGTGTTTCCATGAAATGCCAATGCCGGGAAAGCTAGTTACCAATTGCGAAGGACATTACAGTTGATTTGAGCAACCAAAGTCATTGCTGAGGACCTTGCATGAGCACATGAGGAGGACGTGCACATAGGCCTATATTGCTTACCTGAATTAAGCCCTTATGACCAAATTACGTTACTGAATGCGCTGCTAATGGAAAGCGACAGCAGAAAACTGTGGACGCAGACGTCTAATTTCCCCTTTGTAGCCTACTGTTGACACGAAGTTGAGACATCTTCATTACAGGGAAAAATTGAAATGACCCGTTGACTGAGGGTTAAGCTCAATAGCCTATGCCTTGCATGATCTGGGCAATGGACAGATATGCATTGCCTCACTAAACTAGGCCTATGCTCGACCTGCATGGACTACCCATGAAAATCGATAACAAATGAGATTTGGAGGCACACATACATTGCATGTGTTTATAAAAATTCTGCAACAACGAATTGGATTCTTGATGAGAAAATGAAAACACCAGTTGGCTGAATAGCTTGGAGCAGAATATGTCCAAAACTGAATTCTACCGTTTCTCCCCAGAACAACACATTCATCAGTTGATGCAAAAGATGTTTACTGAGTAGAAATAAAAGATTGACTTCCCACACCGGGAGTCGAACCCGGGCCGCCTGGGTGAGAGCCAGGAATCCTAACCGCTAGACCATATGGGACTGCGCTAACAACCTACCTTTCATCTGACATTGTTTTATCGTTGCACTTGAATGCAAATCTCTTTCTAGACACACTCACATCAGATCACATTTGACACATGAGCTTCTGCATTTTGCAGTAGACAACACAAGAATGGGCTGTTATTATTAGTTTAATGGTTTGCTTTTTTGTCTATAGCCATGATATGCATACTAGAGTGAAAATCTGCCACATGTGTGTCTGTGATGTATGTACCTCTGTTTGTACAATGTTTCCATGGACATTGTTTGTGAATTTGATTCAACGAGCAACTGGAAGAAAAGAAATCGATAGAAAATCTCTGAGAAGCTACCTGCTTGCCAGTCAACCTCCCTGACTACTTGCAAAAGCCAGCTCATCAGATAGACCTACCCTACCTATGATGTGCAAGAGCAGCAAAAAGATTGGTTCCCACACCGGGAGTCGAACCCGGGCCGCCTGGGTGAAAGCCAGGAATCCTAACCGCTAGACCATATGGGAGACACACCCATTCATCTGATCATCGTCACCCTTAGCTGCACACACTCACACTCTTTACTCTTGTCATACACTCGCACTTCACTCCTATCGCTCGCTATCTCATACATAACAATGCAACAGCCGAGACGCCTTTCGATTGAAATTCGAATCCTTGGTTGCAGATTACGAAGTGATGCAGCCTGAATATAGAAGTAGGTAAGCTCCTTCTTCTTCTTAGGCTGCAGCCTATTATAAGGTCACTGTATTTATCATCTTGTGATTCCATGAAATGCCAATGCCTGGAAAGCTAGTTACCAATTGCGAAGGACATTACAGTTGATTTGAGCAACCAAAGTCATTGCTGAGGACCTTGCATGAGCACATGAGGAGGACGTGCACATAGGCCTATATTGCTTACCTGAATTAAGCCCTTATGACCAAATTACGTTACTGAATGCGCTGCTAATGGAAAGCGACAGCAGAAAACTGTGGACGCAGACGTCTAATTTCCCTTTGTAGTCTACAGTTGACACGAAGTTGAGACATCTTCATTACAGGGAAAAATTGAAATGACCCGTTGACTGAGGGTTAAGCTCAATAGCCTATGCCTTGCATGATCTGGGCAATGGACAGATATGCATTGCCTCACTAAACTAGGCCTATGCTCGACCTGCATGGACTACCCATGAAAATCGATAACAAATGAGATTTGGAGGCACACATACATTGCATGTGTTTATAAAAATTCTGCAAGAACGAATTGGATTCTTGATGAGAAAATGAAAACACCAGTTGGCTGAATAGCTTGGAGCAGAATATGTCCAAAAGTGAATTCTACCGTTTCTCCCCAGAACAACACATTCATCAGTTGATGCAAAAGATGTTTACTGAGTAGAAATAAAAGATTGAGTTCCCACACCGGGAGTCGAACCCGGGCCGCCTGGGTGAGAGCCAGGAATCCTAACCGCTAGACCATATGGGACTGCGCTAACAACCTACCTTTCATCTGACATTGTTTCATCGTTGCACTTGAATGCAAATCTCTTTCTAGACACACTCACATCAGATCACATTTGACACATGAGCTTCTGCATTTTGCAGTAGACAACACAAGAATGGGCTGTTATTATTAGTTTAATGGTTTGCTTTTTTGTCTCTAGCCATGATATGCATACTAGAGTGAAAATCTGCCACATGTGTGTCTGTGATGTATGTACCTCTGTTTGTACAATGTTTCCATGGGCATTGTTTGTGAATTTGATTCAACGAGCAACTGGAAGAAAAGAAATTGATAGAAAATCTCTGAGAAGCTACCTGCTTGCCAGTCAACCTCCCTGACTACTTGCAGAAGCCAGCTCATCAGATAGACCTACCCTACCTATGATGTGCAAGAGCAGCAAAAAGATTGGTTCCCACACCGGGAGTCGAACCCGGGCCGCCTGGGTGAAAGCCAGGAATCCTAACCGCTAGACCATATGGGAGACACACGCATTCATCTGATCATCGTCACCCTTAGCTGCACACACTCACACTCTTTACTCTTGTCATACACTCGCACTTCACTCCTATCGCTCGCTATCTCATACATAACAATGCAACAGCCGAGACGCCTTTCGATTGAAATTCGAATCCTTGGTTGCAGATTACGAAGTGATGCAGCCTGAATATAGAAGTAGGTAAGCTCCTTCTTCTTCTTAGGCTGCAGCCTATTATAAGGTCACTGTATTTATCATCTTGTGTTTCCATGAAATGCCAATGCCGGGAAAGCTAGTTACCAATTGCGAAGGACATTACAGTTGATTTGAGCAACCAAAGTCATTGCTGAGGACCTTGCATGAGCACATGAGGAGGACGTGCACATAGGCCTATATTGCTTACCTGAATTAAGCCCTTATGACCAAATTACGTTACTGAATGCGCTGCTAATGGAAAGCGACAGCAGAAAACTGTGGACGCAGACGTCTAATTTCCCCTTTGTAGCCTACTGTTGACACGAAGTTGAGACATCTTCATTACAGGGAAAAATTGAAATGACCCGTTGACTGAGGGTTAAGCTCAATAGCCTATGCCTTGCATGATCTGGGCAATGGACAGATATGCATTGCCTCACTAAACTAGGCCTATGCTCGACCTGCATGGACTACCCATGAAAATCGATAACAAATGAGATTTGGAGGCACACATACATTGCATGTGTTTATAAAAATTCTGCAACAACGAATTGGATTCTTGATGAGAAAATGAAAACACCAGTTGGCTGAATAGCTTGGAGCAGAATATGTCCAAAACTGAATTCTACCGTTTCTCCCCAGAACAACACATTCATCAGTTGATGCAAAAGATGTTTACTGAGTAGAAATAAAAGATTGACTTCCCACACCGGGAGTCGAACCCGGGCCGCCTGGGTGAGAGCCAGGAATCCTAACCGCTAGACCATATGGGACTGCGCTAACAAACTACCTTTCATCTGACATTGTTTTATCGTTGCACTTGAATGCAAATCTCTTTCTAGACACACTCACATCAGATCACATTTGACACATGAGCTTCTGCATTTTGCAGTAGACAACACAAGAATGGGCTGTTATTATTAGTTTAATGGTTTGCTTTTTTGTCTATAGCCATGATATGCATACTAGAGTGCAAATCTGCCACATGTGTGTCTGTGATGTATGTACCTCTGTTTGTACAATGTTTCCATGGACATTGTTTGTGAATTTGATTCAACGAGCAACTGGAAGAAAAGAAATCGATAGAAAATCTCTGAGAAGCTACCTGCTTGCCAGTCAACCTCCCTGACTACTTCCAAAAGCCAGCTCATCAGATAGACCTACCCTACCTATGATGTGCAAGAGCAGCAAAAAGATTGGTTCCCACACCGAGAGTCGAACCCGGGCCGCCTGGGTGAAAGCCAGGAATCCTAACCGCTAGACCATATGGGAGACACACCCATTCATCTGATCATCGTCACCCTTAGCTGCACACACTCACACTCTTTACTTTTGTCATACACTCGCACTTCACTCCTATCGCTAGCTATCTCATACATAACAATGCAACAGCCGAGACGCCTTTCGATTGAAATTCGAATCCTTGGTTGCAGATTACGAAGTGATGCAGCCTGAATATAGAAGTAGGTAAGCTCCTTCTTCTTCATAGGCTGCAGCCTATTATAAGGTCACTGTATTTATCATCTTGTGTTTCCATGAAATGCCAATGCCTGGAAAGCTAGTTACCAATTGCGAAGGACATTACAGTTGATTTGAGCAACCAAAGTCATTGCTGAGGACCTTGCATGAGCACATGAGGAGGACGTGCACATAGGCCTATATTGCTTACCTGAATTAAGCCCTTATGACCAAATTACGTTACTGAATGCGCTGCTAATGGAAAGCGACAGCAGAAAACTGTGGACGCAGACGTCTAATTTCCCCTTTGTAGCCTACTGTTGACACGAAGTTGAGACATCTTCATTACAGGGAAAAATTGAAATGACCCGTTGACTGAGGGTTAAGCTCAATAGCCTATGCCTTGCATGATCTGGGCAATGGACAGATATGCATTGCCTCACTAAACTAGGCCTATGCTCGACCTGCATGGACTACCCATGAAAATCGATAACAAATGAGATTTGGAGGCACACATACATTGCATGTGTTTATAAAAATTCTGCAAGAGCGAATTGGATTCTTGATAAGAAAATGAAAACACCAGTTGGCTGAATAGCTTGTAGCAGAATATGTCCAAAACTGAATTCTACCGTTTCTCCCCAGAACAACACATTCATCAGTTGATGCAAAAGATGTTTACTGAGTAGAAATAAAAGATTGACTTCCCACACCGGGAGTCGAACCCGGGCCGCCTGGGTGAGAGCCAGGAATCCTAACCGCTAGACCATATGGGACTGCGCTAACAACCTACCTTTCATCTGACATTGTTTTATCGTTGCACTTGAATGCAAATCTCTTTCTAGACACACTCACATCAGATCACATTTGACCATAGAAATTGACAACAATAAGACCTCTAGAATGGAAATTAAGCTTCATGCCATGCACAATAACGGCACATAAATCGCACGCATTTTCACTTAGATGCACCTGCCAACGTCTGTATCATTGGGTTAGAATCAGTCACATGAGTAAATCGAAGCTTTTAATTGGTTCTTCATGCCCCAACTTAGTTCCCTCGGATGTGCCGCGACCTTGAGTCAATTTCCATTCTAGCGAACTTCAGATAAACAGTTTATTTCTATGCATTTGACACATGAGCTTCTGCATTTTGCAGTAGACAACACAAGAATGGGCTGTTATTATTAGTTTAATGGTTTGCTTTTTTGTCTATAGCCATGATATGCATACTAGAGTGAAAATCTGCCACATGTGTGTCTGTGATGTATGTACCTCTGTTTGTACAATGTTTCCATGGACATTGTTTGTGAATTTGATTCAACGAGCAACTGGAAGAAAAGAAATCGATAGAAAATCTCTGAGAAGCTACCTGCTTGCCAGTCAACCTCCCTGACTACTTCCAAAAGCCAGCTCATCAGATAGACCTACCCTACCTATGATGTGCAAGAGCAGCAAAAAGATTGGTTCCCACACCGGGAGTCGAACCCGGGCCGCCTGGGTGAAAGCCAGGAATCCTAACCGCTAGACCATATGGGAGACACACCCATTCATCTGATCATCGTCACCCTTAGCTGCACACACTCACACTCTTTACTCTTGTCATACACTCGCACTTCACTCCTATCGCTCGCTATCTCATACATAACAATGCAACAGCCGAGACGCCTTTCGATTGAAATTCGAATCCTTGGTTGCAGATTACGAAGTGATGCAGCCTGAATATAGAAGTAGGTAAGCTCCTTCTTCTTAGGCTGCAGCCTATTATAAGGTCACTGTATTTATCATCTTGTGTTTCCATGAAATGCCAATGCCGGGAAAGCTAGTTACCAATTGCGAAGGACATTACAGTTGATTTGAGCAACCAAAGTTATTGCTGAGGACCTTGCATGAGCACATGAGGAGGACGTGCACATAGGCCTATATTGCTTACCTGAATTAAGCCCTTATGACCAAATTACGTTACTGAATGCGCTGCTAATGGAAAGCGACAGCAGAAAACTGTGGACGCAGACGTCTAATTTCCCCTTTGTAGCCTACTGTTGACACGAAGTTGAGACATCTTCATTACAGGGAAAAATTGAAATGACCCGTTGACTGAGGGTTAAGCTCAATAGCCTATGCCTTGCATGATCTGGGCAATGGACAGATATGCATTGCCTCACTAAACTAGGCCTATGCTCGACCTGCATGGACTACCCATGAAAATCGATAACAAATGAGATTTGGAGGCACACATACATTGCATGTGTTTATAAAAATTCTGCAACAACGAATTGGATTCTTGATGAGAAAATGAAAACACTAGTTGGCTGAATAGCTTGGAGCAGAATATGTCCAAAACTGAATTCTACCGTTTCTCCCCAGAACAACACATTCATCAGTTGATGCAAAAGATGTTTACTGAGTAGAAATAAAAGATTGACTTCCCACACCGGGAGTCGAACCCGGGCCGCCTGGGTGAGAGCCAGGAATCCTAACCGCTAGACCATATGGGACTGCGCTAACAAACTACCTTTCATCTGACATTGTTTTATCGTTGCACTTGAATGCAAATCTCTTTCTAGACACACTCACATCAGATCACATTTGACACATGAGCTTCTGCATTTTGCAGTAGACAACACAAGAATGGGCTGTTATTATTAGTTTAATTGTTTGCCTTTTTGTCTATAGCCATGATATGCATGCTAGAGTGCAAATCTGCCACATGTGTGTCTGTGATGTATGCACCTCTGTTTGTACAATGTTTCCATGGACATTGTTTGTGAATTTGATTCAACGAGCAACTGGAAGAAAAGAAATCGATAGAAAATCTCTGAGAAGCTACCTGCTTGCCAGTCAACCTCCCTGACTACTTCCAAAAGCCAGCTCATCAGATAGACCTACCCTACCTCTATGATGTGCAAGAGCAGCAAAAAGATTGGTTCCCACACCGGGAGTCGAACCCGGGCCGCCTGGGTGAAAGCCAGGAATCCTAACCGCTAGACCATATGGGAGACACACGCATTCATCTGATCATCGTCACCCTTAGCTGCACACACTCACACTCTTTACTCTTGTCATACACTCGCACTTCACTCCTATCGCTCGCTATCTCATACATAACAATGCAACAGCCGAGACGCCTTTCGATTGAAATTCGAATCCTTGGTTGCAGATTACGAAGTGATGCAGCCTGAATATAATAATAATAATAATAATAAGCGTTTGTTGAAATTGGAATGTGAATCGATCAGTACAATTTGAAGTTATCTTATATACATAGAGTTGAAAATCGAACAAGCAAGTAAAATAAAAGATTGACTGCGTTTCTCAGTTCGTCGTTTGGGCAAAATAAATATGGCAGTGTGAGACGAAGTAGGGAGCAAATTATGGAGAATATGCTCATGGCCCATAATGTTGCGCAAAAACTTCAATGACTGATCTATGCGGCGGTCCTCAAGGGATGGCAAGCATTGATTGTTGCACTCAGGATCGCACAAAATTCTGTGGAAACGATTCTGCACACGATGAATGCGGCTAGAATCTGTTGTGGAAACACCAAGAAAAAGTGGAGCACAGTACTCAATTGAAGATCTTATCATATTGAAATACACGATCTTGAGATCCTCGTGGGACAAAGTTGGACGGATTATTCGATAGGCATACAATTTCCGGGAAGCATTTCTAACAACGTAATCAACATGATTGGTCCATGTGGCTGCACTATTGAAGTGGACTCCCAATATGCACAGAGAATCAACTGGCTGAACACCGGGAATAGTCATTACATTGGATGGCTGAGAAGACTTCTTCAGGACGGTGAGACTTTTGCATTTGTCGAGGTTTATTTGAAGATCCATCTCGTTGGACCAATCGACAAGAGCTCGATGATAACGTATGATGTGATCATTATCGCCAGACTTATAAATTGGCATGCACAAAGTGGTGTCATCTGCGTACTTAGTTAGTCGACAATCAAGGGAATCAAAGTCGAAGGAGCTTGTAGCAACACAATAAAGGAAGGGACCAATAATTGATCCTTGCGGGATGCCAGATGTAACACTTGTCACCGAGCTGGATGTTGAACCGATTTGCACATATTGTTTCTCGTCAGTTAGGTAATCAGTAACCCAATGTACGAATCCAGGAGGAAATTTACTGCTGACTAACTTATTAATGATGTGTTCTGATTTCAATGTGTCGAACGCTTTCGAATAATCACATGCCAGAACAATGGCCCCATCGGTTTCCAAATCATCAAAACAAGACGTCAAATAGTCATGTAGGGAGACCAATGCACACAAGGCAGATGAATTTTGGCGAAAGCCAAACTGGTGGCGACCGTAACATTTCAGCAATAAGTCTTTTACTGATGATAGCACAACTTTCTCAAGAAGTTTAGCAGGAATTTTCAATAGGGAAATCGGACGGATTTCATGCATGGAGGGATTTGATGTTTTGGGAATGGGAGAAACAGAAACCGTTTTCCAGATTTTTGGAGCACTGCGAGAAGTGATAGATTCCATGATGAGACCATGTATGGGATTACCTAGAATAAATCGAGCACTCTTGTAAAGGATAACCGGCAAATCAGAAGATGCTTTCTTAGCAGGAAGTCTCTCAATTAATCTGAGAATGTCATCCACTGTCACATCGATATCCCATTCAGTTTCAACAGGAAGTGTGTCGCTATTTATTGATGAGATTGAAAATATTGATGTCAAATGGTCATTAATAGCATTAGCACCGGTCTCAATCGATGAGTAACGAGATAGAATAGACATCAAAGGATGTGCTGATGTGTCAATACCTCGAACAGTAGTAGTAAGTAAAACTCCACCACTGGACCGCGTAAGATGGCCGCCGTCGCTGACGTCCCCCCCCTCTGGAACGACAGAGGTTGTGGTCTGTCGTGGTCGGCCGCCGTGGTGCTTCGAGTCTGACTCCCACCCCTCTGGAACGACAGAGGTCTGTCGTGGTGTGCCGACCAGGTTGGTCCAAAATGTTCGCTGACGTCCCCCCCCCCTCGATAAAACGACAGAGTGTCGTGGTGGACTTGGGCGACCGCCAGGTTTTGACTTGAGGCTATAGTGTGTTATGATTTTCGTGAAATCTGATGAATGTTGGGTTGAAAATGGGATGTTTCGAGTGGAAACAGTGTTCGGATGGGAAAACGGAGGCCAGATTCGGATTCAGCGTGAAATTCTGCATCTGTATGGTGAATTTGAAAGTAATCGGAGAGAAAAATTTTCGCTGACGTCCTCCCCCCTCGGCACCGATCTTCCAACTTTGCTTCTAGTGGATGGATTTTGTCGTGCAATAGCTCGTTTGAAAGCTAAGAGTGAGACAAATTCACTGAAAGACACGGTTTGTTCATATCTCCCTTCGTTTAGATGTGAGACGCCATTTAAGATTTTGGGAGATTGGCGAAAAAACGACAGAGTTAGAATTTCCCAAGAAACAGCTCCAGCGGGCGAACGAAGGCTCGGATTGGTAAACGGAGGCCAGATTTGGAATCAGCTTGATGTTATTGTCCAATGAGGATCATCATCCAATGAGAATCAAGCATTTCTATATAAATAGCGAGCCTTCCACAGTGAGAATCATTCCATCGTTGAATCACACGAGTGACGGACGCACATTTTCTCTCTCTCTCTACTTCCCTATTCTATTATCCAACTAAAATGGTAAGTCGCTACTTCCCTCCCTCTCCTCCCTTGAACGTAAACTTAATACAATCTTTTTCATTTTCAGGCATCTACTCCATCTGCTGCACTAGTAGGACAAAATGGCGGTCAAACGTTACAAAGTTCGCTACGATCAGATCATCTACAACTGAGGCCAGTGGAAGAAACAACAAAGGTACATAATCCTACGCCGCTACAGCGTAAATTTAAACAAGTCTTGCGTTATGACGATCATAGCGTAGTACTCCAAACGGGAATGCTCCCTTCCACGGATGTCAAGATAATGCACAATCAGTATGGGGACTACATACTGATCCCCGTGAGTCCGTACATTCGCCACCAACTTGATATTATTGAGGAGTACGTGACATTAAATATGGACATTCCTACTCCTCTTGCTCAAGAGTGGAAGGCGAGAGATGACAAGGATACTCCCTATAGAAAGATTTGGGATGGTAATCACATTTGCCTACCGGTATCACATTGGTGTACTTACTATAAGAAGGAGGGAGATCATTCAACATCCATAACATGCGACGAGCTCGGAGAAGGTTCTTGGGATATCCTTTTCAAAGTGAATGGGCTATATTATGGTCAGCACAAGGATAATAAAATAGCCTCTCTCTCTCCATGCATATGGAATCCATCCTATATATTACAAAACCACCCAACGTGGACGACATAATTGATCAAATCCTTAACAGCAGTGGTACGAAGCGCAAGTCGGAGAAGAATGCTGCAACAAAACGCAAATCAAAGAAGGAGAATTACTAGTCCTTTCCTAACTCTACCCTATGACAATTCGCTTATGTGCTTTGAGTGTCGTAGACGTGCTCTTATTAGATACATTTTACTTCTTCGTTGCCATCATATCATTTGTGTATTTTGTCGTGAAAAGCATCGATGTAATTCTTCATTTTGTAATATGTTATAGAACGTTTCCTTAGATGTGTAAATGTCCGTTTTAGGCTTCTATCGTCATTTTTATGGATTGTGAGGGTGAACATGTACAGGAGCTCAGTGCTATTGCTATGAACAATTGGACATATCAGATTGTCAGTGTCTATCATCAACATGCCAACTGCGATCCCAATGTTGATCAATGGGCGAGAAAACACATTCATGGACTTAATCTGAAATATTTGCAAGACTATGGCTTTTCTTGTGAGAGTGCTCTTCTTATTGACTTTAAAAGATGGTTAGCTGCTTTCAATGTTATACGCATCTTTTGTAATAATCCTGGTAAGGAGAAGAAAGTATTTCCCAATCTAATCATTGATGATATTTTGCTCCCGCCTTGGGATAGTAGAGTGAATCAACACTACCATGAAGTCACGAAACGTTTTAAGGACTTGTGTGTTCCTATTTTGTCTGTTCGTTGTAGTAGCTACGTTCATAACCAATGCTTCTTTCCTCCTTACCTCAACACTGCTAAAGTCCTGTATGGTTATCATTGCTCGCTGTATGATAGTTACCAGCTGTATCTATTTTATCTCTTTCAAACCATTGATTTATAATGCATGCTTGTTACCGTTATTCAATAAATGTTACTATGAGAAGAGTTGTTGTTTTCATGCAATGGATAGGTTAGATAAAGGGCGATCATGTCTTACTCAAACGACTGCGGAACATTACATTTTCATAGGCAAAGTTTAAAAGGAGCTGTTCAAGATTATGTGATAAATTTTCATAAAGATGAGACCGACATCGAAGCAGTGGTCGATGATGCTAGCACTCTATTTCTAGAGTTAATGAATACATTCTCTGATAGCATTGTCATGGCGCGATTAGTTGCGAAATTTAAGTTTAGTCATTTTGGAAAGGAAGAGGTGGAAACTTGCTCTTTCCATTTTGCTTCTTATTCAATGGAAGTGGTAGATCACCCCAAGAATTTTTTAAAAGACATATGATAAAAATTGCTGAACGTCTTAACGCATTTAACCATCATGGTAGCAGTCTAGTGATTGAAGCGATTTCAGATATTCACATTCAACTTTCCATAAAGAAAAATTGAAAATGCAGTGGTACTTGATTGTAGCACAACTGGTTTTCCAGCTATGCCTGCTCACTCTCGAAGTATATTCCTTCTGTACATGCGTCTATTATTTAGAAAAGGCCAGCAAATTCATATCTTCAAAAAGACTTGCTATAGACATCAGTAACGGTGAAACTATGTGTTGTGATGTATGTAAGCGAAAGGATGGAAATGAAAAACGCATCTTCAAGAGATGTAGGCATGCTTTTTGTCAACGCTGTTTCATACGTAATTGCATTCAACTTTGCAAATGTAACCACTGTGATATTGCTCATTTCGAGTGTCACTTATGCCACAATAGTTAGTACCTATGCAAATGTGGTAAAGATAGGTTTTAGCAAAGACTAACACGGAAAATGGCAAAACGTAAAATGACAAAACGTAAAAGTCAAAAGTCTTCAAAGTTTTCTTCAGCCATTCAAGCTCTCCGACGAATGAAAGCAAATCAGCGATACAATGCTATACGACATGCTAACGATAAATTCATTCGTGAAATTATTTCTCATGTGAGAAAGTTGAGGACGAAGAAATTAGCACCAAAACATCGAAAGTTACTTAAGCGATATGCTACAAAATTGCGTTTCATCTCCAATCCTAAAGTCACCCTTCAAAGAAAGAGGAAAACTCTAACACAAAAGGGCGGTTTCCTTCCAGCGTTACTACCGATGCTAGCTCCTATCGTGGGCAACCTATTGGGTAATATCTTTGGCTCTAGACGTTAATTATGCAAATGTTGAATCTCAAAGTATTATAATGGATTTATGACTTCAATGTGATAAAGTTCTGACTGTATCAGGTCCATCTCATGCAGGTAAAACTGTTTTCACGCTGAATTTATTGGATAAAAGAAGGGAGTTGTTTAAGGAACCTATCAATCGAGTGATTTGGTGTTATGGTATTTATCAACCGTCGCTGTTTCAGGAATTGCAAAGTCGCAACTTTATTCGACATGAAGGAATTATTGCAGTGGATAAACTTCAGTCTAATGATGTTGTTGTATTGGATGATCTATTAAAAGAAAGTAGGAATTCCAAAGATGTTACAGATATGTTCACTCGCGCAGCACATCATAAAAGGTGCTTTATCATCTATATCACACAAAATTTGTTTCCTGATGGAAAAGAAGCTCGTACACGAAACCTGAATACACACAATTATGCTATTTTCAAGAATCCGCGAGATAAAAGTGAATTTGAAATTTTAGCGCGACAAGTTGCACCCAGAAGATCAAAAGCCTTAATTGAAATTTTTCAAGCAGCTACTGAAAAACCACACGGTTACTTATTCATTGACTTTACGCAAGAGTGTCCGGAAGAATTTAGATTTCGAAGTGATATTTTGAAAACTCCCATGGTTATCTACAAACTATGAGTTCTTATTCTCGCATGATTGTTATTCCTCAGGATGAATATGTACAATTGACTGCCATGCAGCAAGTAAAGCAACCTCTTGCAAATCAAATGTATAGGAAAGAAATAGATTATCAGCAAAATGTTCACATCAAAGATCCACATCGTGCTGTATTATTACAATCGGAAACTGTTGAGCATTTGAAAAACTTGAAGAATAAGATGCGTGACTCTGTATCGACTGCTACACCTTTAGCATCTCGCGCACATGCCATATTTCTTTTCAACAGTATTGAACCCCACCACAATGTAAATGATAGAGGAGAAATCATTACAGATGAAAATATAGTGATTGATGCTTCACGTTATGAAGACTTGATTCAGTATGCAACACGTAGAAAGCGCCGTCAGGGCTATGTTCCACCTGGTTGGTCATACTTTCTTAAACTATTGAAAAAGCATAATGTGCCAAAATTTGCTTTGAATAATGAGACATTGAAAGAACTTGATTCAACAGTGGCTACTACTCCAATGCTTCAGACGATGAAAATGCCATCAAATTGGTTTAAGACGTCACCTGCTACATCCCCTCCCACACTCACTAAGCAAACAAGAGGAAGAACTCGACGTAGATCTACGCCACCACTAAAACTAGTAAAAGGAAAACGTAAAACAGCTCCTCCCAGGAAATACATGTTCTCAGACTATTAATATGAAGCAGATGTGTTGCTTGCCATGTAATGAGCCGCCAGAGGTGAATGTCGTTGTCACTTGCACTTGCTGTGCCAGCTCTCACAATGAAACTCCTAAGCAATGTGAACACGATCGCAAAACCTCTAAAGCTAAATGCTGCAGTTGTTGTAAATGTAGAAAGGCAAGAAAGCAAAAAGATGAGAAGGAGGAAAAAGAGTCAGTCGTCATCGACTGAACGTTTGAAGTCAATCTATTATGATGTAAAACATCCAGCAGGATTTGCATCGATCAAGAAATTGTCAAAAGCGAGTGGTCTTCCACAATCACAAGTGAAACGATGGTTAAAGGGTCAGGCTACCTATACACTCCACAAACAAGCGAAAAAGAAGTACCGTACCCGCCATTATATAGTTCATGACATTGATGAACAGTGGCAAGCACATTTGTGTGATGTCGCCACCATTTCAAAACATAACTCGGGCAATAATTTTATTTTAACCATCATTGATATTTTCTCGCGTTATGCGTGGGCTCAACCTTTAAAAACTAAAGAAGGGAAAGGAGTAGCAAAAGCATTCCAAACAATTTTTCGAGAACGTCGCATTCCAAAAAGAATTCAGAGTGATCAAGGAAAAGAGTTTGAAAATCAGCATGTGAGAAGATTATTTGAGAGGCATGACATTGAGTTGTTTAGTGTAAAGAGTGCTTATAAAGCTGCACTCGTTGAACGTTTTAATCGCACATTAAAAAATCGCTTGTGGCGAAATTTTACTGCCAACTTGACACAAAATTGGACAAAGGTTCTACAAGATACACTCCATGCCTACAATCACTCTATCCATCGTTCTATTGGACTCAGACCAGTAGATGTAAATGCTGACAATGTAGATAAAGTGCGCGAATCATTCCAACGTAAACGCACTCATGTGAAAAGTGATGTGAAAATTGGTGATAAAGTTCGTATCTCAAAAGTGAAAAGTGTTTTTGATAAAGGGTACCTTCCGAATTGGACAGAGGAGGTATTTACAGTATCAAGGATTAATCAAAAAGACTCTCCCACCACCTACACGTTGAAATATTACGATAATGAAGAAATTGAGGGTAGCTTTTACCGCGATGAGATTGAGGTAGTCACTAAAAGTGAAACATATTTGGTAGAGAAAATCATTCGATGTAAAAAACGGCAAGGTGAAGAATGGTGTCTTGTTAAATGGACTGGTTATCCTTCAAGTATGAACTCTTGGCTGCGTCGTGCCGACATCTTTCATCTAAGTGATCGACAGTGATTCATGCAAAGTTGTAACTAACAATGTTTAGGGTTTGAGCTATGAATCCAACTGCCTCATTTTATTCACGACCCTCCTATGTGAGTGGTGGAGGACAAATTTACATCGGTGCTCGCCGCCAACGTGGAGGTAGCATACTTGGTGCACTGAAATCTGTTGTAGCACCTCTCATATCCAATGTCGGTAGATCTTTAAAACGAAATGTTTTAAGTAATGCTGTTGGCTTTGCTGGTGATGTTGCTAGTGATCTTTCCAGAGGTAGAAGTTTTAAGAGCAGTTTGTTGAATCGTGGGAAGGAACGCGGTTTAAAAACATTGAAGCAGACCATTGCTGGTGTTACTCAAGGAAAGAAATCACCTAAACGAATGAAAAAAGGAAGGAGGAAACGTCGCGGAGCTGGTAAGGTGCGATCTTCAGTCAAAAGGCATTCACGCAAACGTCGCAGAGGCTCTAATCATTCATCAGGCGCTAAACGACGACGCTGCTATAACTTCTAATCATGGAGTGTAAAACTTCCGGTTTTTGTTTGTTCGATCAACAAGCCATACCGACAGATATTCTTAGTTCAAGTATTGTAGATTATCATCCTCGAACAGCTGAGAATGCTGGCCCCATTGAATTTGTTATTCCTGGTGGTAGTGATGACTACATAGATTTGAGTTATGCGATGCTTGATTTGAGGTTTAGAATTCAGCAAGCAGATGGAACTGCTATTGAGGATGTGCATAAAGTTGGACTGAACAATTTACCATTGACTACATTACTTCGCGATGTTTCTCTAACGATTGAAGAGCAGCAGGTGGAAGGTGGTGAAAGCGATTATCCCTATAAATCATATTTCAATCATGTATCACAGTTTCATCCAGCAGCACAAAAAAGTCATATGGAAGCCATGGGATGGTACAGAGATGAAGCAGGAAAATTTGATGTTGAAACAAACAGTGGCTTTGTAAAGCGATCAACTATGATTAAACATAGTAAAGTATGTCAGCTATATGGTCCGCTGAATTTAGACTTCTTTAGATAGTCAAAGTTTTTACTCTGTAATACCAGCATGCGACTCAAGCTGACATTGAATAAGCCTGAATTTGCGCTGAATGCATTTGGTAAAGTTGACAATTTTAGAATTCATGTGGAAGATATTGCACTTTACATTCGTCGAGTAGTACCGAATCCAAGTGTCATTAGAGGACATGCTGAAGGTCTTAACCGCCAAAATGCCATTTACCCCGTTCAGCATACAAAGCTTCTCACCTTTACAATTCCGAAAGATCAAAAGAGTTTCATGAAAGATGGCCTCTTTCCATCGGAAGCACCGAAGCTCCTCATGTTGGCAATGGTTGAAAATGGTGCATTTAATGGTAACATAAAGAAGAATCCTTTCAATTTTAAACACAATCAGTTAAGTGAAATTGCTTTACGTGTAAATGGTGTTAGTCATCCTGGTCCACCCTACAAACCAGATTTTGCAGCGGATCAATTTATGCGCAGTTATGTTGATTTTATGGATGTCTTTGGCTTTTACAATACGGATGACACCAACGGACTCACTATGAAAGAATTTAAGAGTGGATATACTATTTATGCATTTGATTTGACTGCTGACAGCGATATTAATGCACCCTATCGTCAAGCGAACGTGCCTCATAATATTCGCTTGGATTTGACGTTCAAAAGAACACTACCTGAGACGATCAACGTATTAATTTATGCAGTCTTCGATTCAAACATTGAAATTACAAAGTATCGTGACGTGATTCTTCAGTATAATCGTTAATGAGTTGGTTGACTGCTGACGATATTAAGACTAAAGTGCAGCGTAATGCAGACGAAGCGACGTTGAAAGCTTTCGATAATGTCTATTCACTCGATACCTTACCACCTGCAGTAAATCACTATCCCATCTTTATTGTGCTAAACACTCATTCGCAGAATTTAGGCGGCGAGCATTGGAAAGCGATCTTTATTGGAGAAGACCGACGTGGTGAACTATTTGACTCTCTTGCTCAACCTCCAAATATACCAACACAGCAGTGGTTGAGAAAACATACGCGTCAATATCAGCGAAATGAACGCATACTACAACATCCACTTTCATCAACGTGTGGTGCTTTTGTACTGTACTTCATCTTAAAACGTTTACATGTATCTCGATTTGTATCTGTTATTCAAAACTTTTCATGTAATCCATCCTCTAATGAAAAAATGGTTTGTAAGTTCTATCATGATTTGAAATAAAAACATCATGTTGGAAAAATTGTTTTTTATTTTACAATCCGCTGGGTACGTACATACTCGATGAGATAGTCTAGGATCACATTTGCTTGTACATGAGATTTTAGTCCAGTAATGATCACTTTACTACTATGAAAGATTGCCACATGCACAGGTAACCAACAACTAATGAGAGCTGCAGGAAAAAGTTCGGGTTCATAACACAAATTGTAACTGCTGGTACGAATCTTCAAAAATGATACACTGTCACTCAATTGAGTAGAGATCACCATATTGTCCACAGTCAGATTCGACATCACACACCTCTCCCTCTTCCATATCCGACGTAGTAGTCTCTGTAGCTCTAAGCGCATTGACTGCGTCGATGAATGAGAAAGGGCGCCGAGAATCTGTACAGTTCCATTTGGGAAGAGTTGAAGATTCCGTGAATTGTTCATCTTCACCACTAACATTTGAGGTCGGCTCGGGTAATACTTGCTGTTTGAAGGTGTTGGTGTAATGTTGGGAGATCGATTTTGGTGTAGAGTCTGAAGCGACGCAGAATGTTGACGATGGTGTAGCGATGGCGCTTCATGATGAAAGAATGAGTAAATTGAGCGATGTACCTTCCTTTTATACTTTTCCTAACTACCTTGATGAAATGTGAAGTTAGTATGGAGTTGGGAATGATAGAGTTGAATTCGCCGTTTGTTGACGCGCAACCATATGCGATTTCCAATACGTGAATGTCTTTTCATATAGAAGTATTTCAAATCCTTCATGATATGATTTAGAGATTGAAAATGATGATAAGATAAAGCAAACTCTCTTCTCACATTTCCAGTTGAATCTTTGAAATAGACGTTTCGATCATGATCCGTTTCAATACGTTGTAGAGAATCTAATTTCCAACTCATGGTGCGTGGTAGTCACGTTTGATTAAGATTTGCATAGTAGGGTGATGAACTCACGACGAATAAATATCATGATGGAGCGATGTTTGTATCTTCTATACTTCTCCCAATTGTATTTGCGAAATGAGAAACAGTTTGCGGAATGAGAATGGCAGATTTGAATTTCATTGTTGCGACGTTGAAGCCAAACTTGATCACCCAAGGAGATGAATCTTAATGTTTCAAAATATTCCAAATCCCTCATGATATCATTGAGGTTAACAAATTGTCGCCATGTTAATGTAATACCTCTTGCAGTATGACCATGAGAATTTTGAAATGTACGTTTCCATCACGATCAACTCTGATATATTGTAGAGAGTCCAAAATCCAAGTCTTCATGATGTTATGCAAAGCCGCAGATCAGGAATATCAAAATGTCGTTTTATCATATTTTGCTTAGCAATGCGGCTGCAAAGAGATTTGCTAGTAATCGAGCCGATCTCTTTTCTACTCCCATTGATCATACACAACAGCTAAATGGAAAGTGGGAAGTGGGTGTCACTCAACTTGTTCATAGCAACTGTGTCTATACTTTTGATCATGAGGTGATGACTATTAATATGAGACGTACAGCTGCTTACCAATGTGAAAAGGGCTGCCGAGTATACATTCCACAGTGGCCAAAGAAAGATCTCTTATCATGTAAAAAGTTTATATATGATTTCCTGAATAAAGCGTGTAAACATATTGTCCAATTTACTCCACACAATGATGATCATAATTATGTACATCATGTAGTTGAGAAAGATTGGATTGTTGGTTTAAGTCCAAGTTTAAGAAATGATTCAGGTTACCTCGCTAGCGGCTTAACAAGCTATGATAATTATAACGTTAATTACCACCCAAGTGGTCATAAACAGTTAATATATCGAGAGGAAGCTTATTATGTAGATCTTATTCCAAGAAATGAGAAGACGTTGGTGAAGAAGATTGTGAGTAAACCAAGAAAGACAAACATGACTCCTGAAAGATTATTGAAGAAATTTAATTATCTCCTTCGAGTTGATGGCAAACAAGTGGCAACATTGACTTATATCAAATCATCTAATCATATCGCAGTAAGTAAATTAAATGATGATGATCTAGTATTAGTTTGTTCAAAAGTTTTCATCAGTTCTTACGACATCGTTCTGCAGCTGTTCATGGAAAATTTGATATGCAACATTTACCATGTAAAAGATCAAATCAATTTGATACAGAATGGACCGTATCTTTATACAGAAAGTGTATAGAGCCTTTAGGTGGTATTTTACATGAAACAAGAGTGTTGATGCCTCGCATTATTACTTCAGTTAAATTGGTTGTAGATTATTTAAATGAAGTGATTAATGAGCAACATATTTCATTTTCTGAAAAAGAAGGTGTTTTGTCTCTCACTATAAGTGGAAAAGGTATTGAACTAATTATGGATAAAACTCTAATGGACATTTTGGGTTTTGATCAAAATATCTTTAAAAGTGGTACTGTAACCAAAGCTAGCGCAGACATGTCACTATCGCGTCGTATTAACTATTTTCAGATATATTCCAATATTGGTGAAGATGTACGTGTGGGAGATGTTGAAGCTCCATTGCTAGCAATGATACCATACCAGCCAGAAAGCTGCAGTATTTTATCTGAGCATACTTTCAAGAAAGTGCATTATACAAAGCTGAAATCAAACTACATCCCACAAATTGATATTGTCATAAATGATGATGCTGGCGCGTTGATTCCTTTTCATAAAGACGCTGTTTCAAGTATCACACTCCATTTCCGAATGAAGAGTTAATGCAAAAGTATGCTAATATATTTTTCCAATGTGAATAATATGGAAAGTGAAAATAAAGACTCGTTTCTAATCTACTTACCCAGTAATGCTTCTATGAATAAATTTCCCAAAAATAAACCATCAGACTATCGAGTAGAATTAAATCGCCCACTACATTTAGAAGGAGAATGGGAGGTTGGCGTTTCTAGTATTTGCTATGATAGCAATATTCAGAATGTGAATGATGTGGAAGAAATTATATTGACTCCTCGCACCCATGATGGAATAACGATGAATAATGCATTCCAGTTCCCATACAATTTAACGTCAGATGGAAAGTGGAACTATGAATGGATTCAGATAAAATCAGATTATTATGAACCCTTTGGGAATGAGAAAATTATTAAGGCATTCAATAGTGGTAATACTTCCATCATGAAGAATAAGGATCAGAAAGTTTATGAGTTTACTATCTATCATTGGAGTGGGAGACAGTTCCTTCGCTTTCATTCTTTTACTAAAGGTCTTACACTGAGGTTGGATAATGAATTCTATCCACATCTCGATTTTGGCCATGGACTACATCTAACGTCAATTGCTACTGCAAATGTTAAAAAAGTTTATTCAAATCGAATCAACAAATTTCATTATAAATTTAAAATATTTGATGAAGATGGTGTAGAATGCGAAGAACGGATCATTTTGAAAAAGCGTGGTGTTCAACCTTTATCACTTATTGAGTTAGTAAAACGATGGAATGAGACTGTGGGTAAGAAGTATGGAGAGAAAATTATGGCGGACAAAAATAAGTTGGTTATTCAGAAATATAATGACAAACTTACAGTTTATTTCTCTCCAACCTTGCGTCATTTTGTAAGACATTATACACCTATTATTGGAAGCGGTGTGGTGTATCCTTCTCATGAATATCACACGAAAGCTGATTCAGTTAATGATGAATGGTGGGTGGACATCTATGGTGATCGCATCAAGAAAATTTACCAGTCTTATGAAGAATCTAAAGTTGCTATCAATATAATGCCGCGTCTATATCATACAGTTGAAAACTTCATTCATGTAGTAAATCCTTATATACAACAGAAGTTGAAGCATGTGATGAAAAGTAAATATGATGTAAAGACACACCACACTTCGTTTTCAATTGAAAATCAACGCGTTGTTCTGAAACTGGGTGATGACATTCAATGCCAATTGAGTAAAAATTTGAAAAAACTCTTTGGTTTTTCAATGCTACAAACTGTGTTTACTGCTGCTCATACGATTGGTATAGAAACACCAATGACACTTGATAAACATGAACAGCACCTTTACATTCAAAGTGATTTGATTCTACCTATTTCTGTTGGTAAGAAAAAAGAATACATTTTACGTGATTTCATTCATGATAAAGACGCTTCATATGGAATAGTCGAGAAGATGTTTGAATCTATTTTCTATCATCCCGTCGTCAAACAAACTATACCCTCTTTTGCTATCAAAATTACCAATGGTTTACAAGAGTGTATCCATGTGAGAGATACTAAATCCCTCGTAACTTTAGTGTTTCGGAAAACAAAGTGAAGTCATTGTGATATGTTTATTGAAATAAAAATATGTGTATGAAAAAGTCTTTTCACAGATATAGGAGGAATGGGCTGACTGTAGGCATATATTCACAAGGAAGAAACGATCGCATGCGATACATAAAACAACCATGTATATCTACAAAAAGCAACATCAAAATACTGAGTTAAAGTTGATTATGTCAATACATCTCCTGAATGTGGTAGCGTGAGTTTTATTCTTTTGGGTGGAGGTATGTTTGTGTCAGGATGTCCATGTGGAAGAGATGTGTTATGTCCTATCCAACACCTCTTATCCTCCCATTCTGAAAGCGCTCGTTTCTTGAACGTGTGCGTTTTCACAGTATGAACTTGAGATTTTGAGATTGTCATATTGACAAACGTTATAGTTTTATTTTTATAGGCCTTCTTATAGGACCGATGTTTCATTTTGTGAACAATTGATTTTGATATACCTTTAGCACGCTTAATACTATCTGCACATTCTTTTAATTTCATGGAATACATTTTAGGACGGAGGAGAATCATTTCATCTATTTCCTTTCCTGCTGTTTCATCCTTAAAACAACCAAGTTTGGCTTTATTCTGTATGGAATAGAGTGGATGAGTGGGATTGTAGCTAGATGTGTCGAAATATTTTTCTAATGACTTAGCTACTTCATTAAAATTTAAATCTTTTTGAGTGGTAATACCTAAAAAGAAACTATCTGTATCACCACCCAACAAACGAACCTCTTTTACGAGAGGACATGGTTTTAGTATTTTATAAAAGAGTTGGTACATTTCAAGCTTAGAGTAATCTAGTACAGCTTCACCAATATAGGTGAGCTTGCACAACTCAACTTCAGATTTTATCATTTTAACACCTACAAGGTCCTCATCGATAATGTCTCTATCAATGAAAAGAGGTGATGAGGTTAATTTGTGATATTTTTGATCATCAATGACTAGTTTGTAGTTCATACGTTTTCTAACATCCTCCATCGTCTTACCAAATAGACTATTATTCTTATACTTATAAAAATCTTTCAAAATTATTTTGGGCGAGTGCACGTTTTTGACTGTTACTATCAATATATGGTTTGAGGAAGGCTTTCTGTCTAAATTTGATGATGCGGTGAACTGACTTTAGAAGCATGCCCATTTCTAAATAGAATTTTGGTATGCAGAAGTGTACGAGATAATTTTTCTTATCATATTGGGTGAGTAAAATTTTGCGGCATGGTTTGTACCTTGGCTGTCCACACTCTGTTAAGTTATTATGAAATTGTGACATGAATGGTGAAAACATATCTTCAGTCACTTCACCAGATTCAGGTGCGAGTGGGAAATTAGCAGTTTTATTTTTAATGCTATTTGGATAAATCAAATCCACTTCAAAATAATATCGCCAATCACCTTCATCTGGAATCTTCAGTATGTTTGAAGGGTTGGAGTAATACTCAAGATCATCTTGATTTAACCAACTAAACTCGGAATGAGGTAGTGGTTTAGACAGTGAACTGCCATATAAATTATTTTGGTCATAGTACTTTAGGTGGATATGATCATCACCTACTGTTTCAGATTTTATATGATGTTTATTTACAAATGTGAGACCACCGCGTATTCCGCGCTCAAATATATTATACATCTCGGGGTCTTGTAAGAGATTAATGGTCTCACCAGTCATTTTAAAGGCTGATTTAAAGGACATGGCTGGTAGACTGACAAAGTGGACAGGATCTAATTTGTCTTCTTCTAATGCCACTCGTCGAAATTCCTGAAAGACATCAGCCAGCAAAATGACATCTAATTCTAAGTAAGCGATCATATAATCGCCAAACGTTTTACAATCAAATTTTAACCATGCCTCTTGAGCATGTTCATAATCTTCTACTGGACAATCTTCAACCGTCATATCGTTTTGGAATTTGCCAATGGAAGGAAGGGTTGTTTCATATAGTTTAGACATTGAGCTAAAATACGCATAGGGAAAGACTCCTTTGTGAGTGATTATTTCATCCGTTAAGTTTGGATAGTGTTTCTTCAAAGTTTGACTATGGGGAAGAAACTTGAGATTACGAACGAGAGAAGCTAGTGACGCTGACATGAATTGGAATGAATCTAAAAATTTTATTTCGAAGAAGACTGTCTTATTTTCTTCAGTTTTATCTACTGGTACTTTTGCTGTCATTGCCATGAATTTTTCTCTCGTTTGCGCTATTACATTCAACTGCCACGATTTCATCTGGCTCAACCCTCCTTTTATGAGCATATGACTGTCATAGCCCTTAAAGTTATGAAAAATGATGGGTAGTACACGACGTCTCAACCTAAGTGAAAAGTTACATTTGGAGCAGAGTGCGTTTCTAAATTTACCAGTGATGTGATCATGATCACGCACTTTCTTAATTTTATCTTCATCAAACGTTTTATGACATTTAGGACAGGATGTGCAACTTTCAAATTTTTGTTTGTCTTCATCTGACATATGTAGTGACTTACGCTGCAATTGGGAATCATATGATTGTTGAAATTTGGCAGCTCTATCGAGAAATTCTAGAAATTTTGAAATGCAATCTTCACCTTGCCAAGTATGCATTTTGTTTTGCCTCTTCCTAAAGTGGTCATGCCATACTTCATAGCAGGATATGGCTGCTGGCTTGTGGATGATATCATCAATGTAGCATTCTATGTCTGCGTAAATGACACGCAGGGGACTTAATTCGTCACCATTATCCCTATGTGAAAATATTTTATCTTTGGGCATGCGTTCCATTTGTAATTTACCTCGCTTGCACCATTCATAGTGAGTTTCAAATTTATCTTTACTCCAAAAGGAGCGGATGCAGCGATCGCATACAAAATGTTCACCTCTTTTAGAGTGCCCCAAGTGTGTGTACAAGCGAGAGATTTTGGCAATACCACAGTAGTGCCATTCCTCGCTATCATCTTGTTTTACTAATAAGAGGTTGACTACGCGTTCATAACAAGTTGAACGTGAATTATAGCGGGCACCCTTCAACCCCTTCTCCCACACGTGAACGACAATTTTAATCTTATTATGTTTTTCGAACGTTTCTACATCTTTGATTTTCATGTTGTTACTATCACATCCTTCAAAGACTAGTTCATCCTCCCACTGTCTATAGTTATAGGTGCGGTCTCGATGCGCGTTGATATCATTATAGTGAAGGATGGATCGGGCTGCGTATTTGAAACACTGCGATTTACAATCGACATTGATGACAGCTTTCTTATTATACAACGTTTTTCGTAGTTTAAATGTGCCTCGAGCTGCATGACTTTCTAATAGGGAAATTTTGAATATGGCTGAGTCCACGCCATCAAAAATGAGAGCGCTGTCGCGTTGATTGAATTTATCTACATTTGATTTTAAACATTGAATGTGAAAATTTAGCCAAGACTCGCAGTCTACAACTTCGGTTGCGGAAGAGGAAGGAACATGAAACTGTATTCTCTCCGTCACTTGATCTATTTTAATATATTTTAGTTTAACGTAGATGAGCGCCTTCATTCTAAAATTGTCTAAATTGTTGAAGAGCGCTTCGATAATGTTAGAATTTTGAAGGAGCCACTCAGGAAAATCTACTATTTGAGTATTGGACTCCATGCAGTAGTCGCGTACTAAATTATTATGTGAAACATTAATGAGGGAGATGGTAGAGGTACCGTTGGTGTAGTGATCATTTGCATGCGCGTGTTGAAGTCTGTGCGAAGATCGCTGAAAGTGACTATCAAAAGAAAGAGGGCACAAATCGCAAGGAAAGGAGATGTCATCGTCAGAATCAACTTCACCTCCGGAGATTGACGCCGCTTTGCGTTGACACACACGTTGTTTGATGTGTCGAAGGAGACTGTGCTTCCTTGTAAACATATGTCCGCAGTCGGCACATTCCCACTCGTTGCCTTGTCGCGAGAGTCCTGAGCTGGAACTCACATCACCTGAAAGAGAAATCATTCTATCATCTCTGTTAAAGTCTCAGTGTATTGTTACAACCTACCTTGACTCAACAACTCTAAACTTTCCTCGAGAAGGGAGGGCGTTGGTGATGAAGTTGATGTCTGAAATTGAGGAAGATGCTATGAGCCACACGTTTGAGGGAGATGAGTGAAGAAATTTTCAACTTACCATTTCAACGAAATCAAGTTTAAGGTTGATACTTCAACAAGATAGAGACTTCACTCAAATTTGGAATTCACGCGGGAACAGTTCACTTGTACGCCTCAAATAATAACAGAATTCGCTAGAGAACATTTCACTTATACGTCTCAAAGACAGAGTGAAATGATACGAATGTCACTTTACATATATACTTTCATATTCATCATTCATTGGCTGTTCATTCTGATTGGTTGCTTGTTTATATTTAAGAATTAGAAAACATTTCAAAGTTATTATTCGCAGTCAACATGACAAGCCCTCCGACAACACCGAACACAAAATTCTCTTCTCCATGCTCAACACCAAAGGCGCTCGTTGTACCAAACGCTCCAACGAAGAGGAAGGTGGAGAAAATATACCAACTCGACAATATTAGAAAGTTGACATTACCAGCGGACGACGAAGAGGAGAGTGTATGTGAGAAGGAGTGTCCCGACTTAACAGGCGTGAGGTGGAAGTATCTGCAGTACGATACTGATGATGTGATGGAGATCACCAGCACCAAATTCCTCCACCAATTATGGGAATGGTACACCCCTAACTCCCAGCCACGAATTATGGCGGAGTGGGAGTACATCGACAAAGTGAGGCTCGCGGTAGAAGAACGATTGCAACAAGTGAACTGTTTTTGCAATCTATGTGAAGCCAGACTCTGGGACGATATTGACGATGAAGACCTTTTGAAATATATGCCATAATAAATTTTTATTTCGTATTATCTTTGCTTTCATACTGACTTACTTGAATGCGGCTTTAGTGGATGATTTAACCATGTATACTTTATTCATTTGGAAATAGTAGCACGCTTAGTCTAACTTGTAAATCTTATAACATTTCATATGGGCGATGATGGTAGATGAAATAGTATTAAATAAAATTTAGATAGCTTACATGATACAGGGATAGCAATAATAATAATAATAATAATCTTTATTGGTGCACAATGGAAATTCGGTACACGCATTACATGCAATTCAGTTGAAGTCAAGTTGTCGCAAAGTACAAATCATTTCAAGCAAAATCTTATAAATGAATTCTGCAAACGCTTCGTCCGTGTTCGTGGAGGGCGCAAAATACACTGATTCCGGAGTGTGGGTGTTTGGGGTAGGAACAGTTCCCGCAGGGGATGGTATGAGTCATACAAAACATTTAGGAAAAGCTTCGTACATTGCCTCTCAGCAGCAGAAGCGAAGGATGGATCTTCATTGTTTCCGATTATCTTTGAAATGCGTCTCTCAACACGCACTAAACGGTCCATCAGATAATCAGGAAGATTACAAAATACAGGAAACCCGTAAGTTAGTACAGATTGGATCAGGGCCTTGTAGACTCGAAGTAAGATATCGGTTCGACAGCCGGATCGTTTCAGATTCCGAAGCACATAAATCCGTTTGTTGGCTTTGGAGACAACGCTGTCGATGTGCTTATTCCACGAAAGGTCTTTAGAAAATATCACGCCTAAGATCTTCACGTTATCTTTGTTTGCAATATCATCGATGGGATGAAGGTTCAAACCTCGTTTGGTGTTAATGTCCATCACTGAGCATTTTTCACGTTGAGGGGTAGACCAACCGCTGTGGACCAATAAGTGATGTTTCTCCATTCATCGACTAGATGGTCGTCATTCGTATTCCGAACGTAGTGAAGGATGGTGACATCATCAGCAAACTTCAGCATGTCTGAGTTTGGACAAACAGCGCACAGGCTGTCGATCACCAGGCAAAACAGCAAGGGTCCAAGCACGCTCCCCTGCGGTACTCCACTCGGAACACTGAACCATTCTGAAGTCGAATGAGCGATGCGCACTCTCTGTCGACGATCAGTCAAAAAGTTACTGATCCATTGAATGGCCTGATAAGGAAGTTTGAGAGCGATTGCTGACTCCAGAATGACAGGGTGGGGTAATCGGTCGAACGCCTTAGCATAGTCCAGTGTCATGACTCGAACTGCTCCTGACTCCTTGTCCAAGAATTCGAGGATACGATGATAAAGGAGAGTGAGCGCAGAAGTCGTTCCTTTTCCAGGCCGGGCAAATATGCGAATTGTGACTTGCCAAGTTTGTCGACAGCGTAAGGCAATATCCACTTATTAGCAACGAGTTTCTCCAGCATTTTTGAAAGAGTCGGCAGAAGTGAGATCGGCCGGAATTCGTTCACATTTTTGGCATTGGAGCACTTCGGAATCGGTGTTATATTGGCAAGTTTAAAACAAGATGGAACGATTCCAAAATTCAGACTGTGATTGAAAATAGCGGTTACAGCAGGAGCAAGATTGGAGGCATAAACACGATAAACCCAGTGAGGAATGCCGTCTGGGCCTGGACTCTTGCGTTTCATCTTACGCATGAGATCAGCAACATCCGATACTTGAACAGAGAGAGGACAGTTTGGCAAGTCTTCTGGCAGAGAAATGGGGTTGTCATAAGAAGAAAATGGCGTGTACACCGACGCAAAATAATTGTTAAACTCGTCTGCCGAAAATTTCAGGATAGTGCTGTCCGACTTCTTGCTTTTGCCAATGGTGTGAATGGCAGACCATAGTTCGGATGCTTTTCTACGAGACAGAGCATTTTTGATGAACAAGCTTTTCAAAGAATTTGTATGGGTGATCACATCTTGACGCAATCGTTCGTACTTCATCATGTCGCCGTTAGCGTAAGCTTTATCTCGATCGTCTATCATATCTTTAGAGACGGTTTCAACCATGGAGGATCAGAACTACGAAGTCGAATAGTTCTCGTAGGGAAAGAGGATTCATACATCTCCTTTAACGTATTTATGAAGAAAGATGCGCAATCGTCCGGTGCTGTTAATGAGTTGATGAGTGACAGCCAGTCCGTATTAACAACCTTTTCTCCAAACCTCGCCAAGTTTGACCTTGAAAATTTGCGCACAACCTTTTTACGAACGAACGCTGATCTTTGGCAAGGGGTCCACAAAATACAACGATGGTCAGCAGTGCCTATTGGTGGTAGGCTTTTAGCTAGATATTCGTCGGAGAAATTAACAAAAACTTGGTCAAGGATGTTATCATTGCGTGTAGCGAAGTTAACCACTGGTTTGGTGCCCGTAACACTGGCTATGCGATCGTACTGCAGACGAAGATCGTTGAAATCACCACAAATTATTATACGAGAAGCTGAACTGGTAGGGGAAGACAAGGCATAATCAATAATGTCTGTAATGCAAGTGATGGCATCTTCATGTTCTCTTCGATCATTCCAAAAAGGGTGGTATATGGCCACTAAAATGGCACTGGGAAGACGAACAGACAATATTTCTGAGTTGCAGGAGGAAATAGATGGCACATCCTCCGCTGTGATGGTTCGAAAGGGTATGTCATCAGAAATGTAGCATAGAACTCCTCCACCATGGCGATTTCTATCCCTTCTGACACTCTGGTATCCAGAAACACTGATAGCTCCGTCAGGGATGTCTCCATCCAACCATGTTTCGCAAATAACTGCCAAAGAAGGCTTGAGTGATGTCAGCCGCAAAGTCAGCTCATCCAATTTGTAAAACACAGCTCGAATGTTAGTTACGAATACAAAGAGAGGACGAGGTGGGTTCCTTTGTTTCCGTTCTGTGGTATTTGTAATCTTCACTCTGACCAAATTGTTCGCGTTCCTTGCTTGATTATGCAAATGAGTTCCATTTCCTTGCATTGTCGCTGTGAGATTCGAAACGATGACTGGAATATGTCGTTGGTAGATTCTGAAATATTTTAATCGTCGAGTCGTAATACGATCAACACATGAGCACTCGGAAGGGCGCAAATTATTCAATTCGTGTGAGGTATATCTGTACATGAGTGAACGGAGAGCCAGACGTCAGAAGAAGAAGAACAACTAACAAGAGAGATCAAAAAAAATATTAATAAGTAGGGCGTCGAACCACGTTTTGTAGTATGGTAACGCAGAGCACCACGCTACTGCGCTGTAACACAGACAAACGTCAGATGTGTTGGCAGAATAATATTAACACACCACCAAAGTGGCACGCACGCGCTTATCACGGATCTGAGATAGACGATCGGTTAGGGAAACATGCAGAGATACACAGTCGCTGAACACAATAGCACGTGGGAAGATAGACGCGGTAGGCGTGTACAGCGGCCGATGAGTCACACAGAAGCAGACAGGGCACAAGGACGTTGGTGAGGCTCTAAATGTGGAAGTAGCAGATTTACACTAAGCGACGACGAGATCACGCACGAGATGGACTCAGAACCACCGAACAGCGCAGCTGGAGACGACGAGAGACTCAGGACGAGTCCGGTCAGTGATCCTAAGCGATGAAATGAAGTGCCGACAAGGTCTTGAAGCAGAAGCGATAACTAATGACCGATAATGCGACAGTGGCAAGGTGTTCAGCGCACGCTGCTAGCAATCCGACCATCACCGACGACGGCAGATGATCGAATGCGATCCATGTGTAAAGAGCTTGTTAGACTACGGATGGGCTTAAGTGGATGATTTAACCATGTATACTTTATTCATTTGGAAATAGTAGCACGCTTAGTCTAACTTGTAAATCTTATAACATTTCATATGGGCGATGATGGTAGATGAAATAGTATTAAATAAAATTTAGATAGCTTACACTTCTGATACAGGGATAGCAATCGACTGCGATCCATGTGTAAAGAGCTTGTTAGACTACGGAGGAGAGAAGTGTGTTATGTTGCGTGTGGCACGTGAGTGTCCTCCCATTTCATTCAATTCATCAATTCGTCTCATTGATAGAGACAGGTAGAACTCATGGTTCTCATAACGTATGCAATGGAAAGTTTTAGGCAACCTTCGACAGTTGGCTAAATGTTGCCCTGGCGCGAATGCATACTACGTTGAGACAGAGGCAATCACTTGCAAACATGACGCAGAGAGGTTTAACAAGATTGACCATTGCCGAATGTCCCTTGCGGTATACATAGCTACGGGTTTCACCGCCGCCCTTTATAGGAACGCCCGTCGAAAGGAAGTATTACACCGAACTTCATTTGCCACATTCAAGTTGACTGATAGCAGATTCAACTTAATGATAGTATTCGCCAGTCTGAAAACTGCCCAGGGCAAACCGCGTGGAGGTTCTATCATGTCTTGCCCCATGGTGGCCATTAAGAGAGCCAGTGGTTCGTTCTCGGGAGTAACAAGTTGACTATTGACTTGAATAGTCAATAGGTATGACGGTTAGGTTCTCGTATACCCTATACCGCCTAAGCCGTGCTGGTGCATCTGGCACCTTTCGGATACGGGTGGTGTTAGGAGTCCACACCTCATCCGTCCAAATGATCTTCTTAATCTTCCCCTTCTTCTCATCCTCTTCATCCCACTCGTCGAGGATGATGAAGTTGGGAATGGCGTTGTCTTCATCCCACTCGTCGAGGATGATGAAGTCGGGAATGATGTTGGCAGGAGACGTTGCTTCCATCGTGACTTAAAATTGAATGAGAAGCGCTACAATCTTCTGGCTTATATAGAGTTTTCAACAATGAATTGCTCAACAGCGAATCAGAATGCTTCAGGGATAGGAATCGACTGCATAACGTTCAAGTTGACTGATAGCAGATTCAACTTAATGATAGTATTCGCCAGTCTGAAGACTGCCCAGGGCAAACCGCGAGGAGGTTCTATCCAATCTTGCCGCATGGTGGTCTTTTAGAGAGCCGATGGTTCGTTCTCGGGAGTCGTCATCTTACAGCCTACCGATTCTGCTGAGAGAGTCTTTGACTCTCTCTTTGGTAGCAGTGTCGACTTCCACGCTAATTGGTATGTGACTGAAAAGTGGAATGTAGCGCCATTCCGTTGGATTGACAACAGTTGCTGTCATCGGATTGCCAATCCGACCAAGATTGTTGTGGACTCTGTCTTGCTCCTCTAGTCTGACAAATTCATCAAATAAATTTCGCGGCCTTAACTGCGGTCCGCGAGGAGAGTTGACTTGACTGTTCGGCGTCTGCATGATTGAAATGAAATGAAATGAGAGGTAGTGGTTTATATACCCCTCTAACGCGACGCAACGTTCAAGTTGACTGATAGCAGATTCAACTTAATGATAGTATTCGCCAGTCTGAAGACTGCCCAGGGCAAACCGCGTGGAGGTTCTATCATGTCTTGCCCCTAGGTGGCCCTTAAGAGAGCCGGTGGTTCGTTCTCGGGAGTGTCGTGATGGGGTGGTGAAGGCAGGGAAAATATCTGCAATGAAAATGATATGTATTAGAATAGGATGTACTATCTTATTTGCTTTTCACTTACCAAGTTAGCCATCCTTGGGTAGTCTCGCGGGCTTCCTCACTGAAAATTTATGGAGATGCCCGCGCATACATAGAGTGGCGTGGAGGCATTTCTTGCTCGGATGGCCATTATAGCAGATTATACTCTCGTCCAGGCTTTGGTTGACGAAGACTTGACCGTCCAGATGGTTATACCGAATAGGGATGTGGAACTCAAACAACCTATCCTCATTCACACGATTCAACTCATTCCTCATACGCTCCAACCTCGCAAACGCCTCTCTCTCATCACCCTGCCTACTCACACTCCTCTCCAACTCAGCATTCCTCGCTCTCAATACAATCATCTCCTTCATCAACTCCTCATACTTCGACTCTGCCTCTCCCATTCTCCTCTCTGCAGCACTCGTCCTCTTCTCTCGCTCATCATTCTTGTCTTCCAACACTCGCACATTCTCCTTCAAGTCTTTCACAACACGCCTCATACGGATATTCTCATCTGCCACCTCCTTACATTTCACCTCCTTCATTTTCAGCTCACTCAACTCACTCAACGTTCTCTCATTCACCTTCTTCAAACTTTCGTAGCGATCAACCAACAAAGCATGTGCCGCTTGCTGCGACACATGCTTCTTTTCCATGTCCTCATCCCACCGCGCCGACTGCTTCCGTATCCGACCACCCTTCACTATTGGGGAAGATGAGCTCTGCGGGGGGTCGGTAATGACAATATTTGACACCTCCGACGACGAAGAGCTCAACTTCCTCACACGCTTCCTCACTCGCTCCCTATCCAAATCCACATCATCCTCATCATCACTCTCAAACACTCTCTTCCGCCACTTGTCAGCCTTCAAACCGGCCACAGCATTCTCTACTTCATTCTCCACAGCATTCCCACTAGCATTCTCAACAACATTCCCTCTAGCATTCTCAACAACATTCCTACTAGCATTCTCAACAACATTCTTGGCCTCTTTCCCCAACATTCGCTCCTTCTCAGCATTCATCAACTCCACAAATCTCAAATCAGTCACCAACCCTCCTGTAAACTCACCATGCCTCAGATAAAACTCGGCCTCCTGCCCAACAACCAACAGCACCCTGCACTTCACACAGGCAACCCTATTCAGGATAACCATGTGGTCCGCCCCTGCCTTCTTGATGTCGTCCTTGAGACCGTCTCGGCGGTTAATTCGGCCGCATACACACATTTTAATGTGAAATTTCTTGTTTTTGTCGTTATTGACCATGGTTGCGATTTCTAGTTAACTGTAAGATAATGAAATTTGTATAAGTTTGGAATCATGTAGTATACAGCCTAAAGCATTACACTTAGTGAGGAATGATAGATTTGAGTGTAGTGAGTGGCACTCGATCCCTTCGACAGCCCGAAGGCCTTGTACTGCTCACTAGGGAAGTGAGAGATCTTCCCCGATACCCGCTATTTACAGCTGAAGACATCATTGTCACTGCCCCGAAGTGGTAACAGCAACGCCGAGTCAAAGGTAGTGATCAGTAGCTGGGATCTAACCCCTCAAAGCTGCCTTATACTTAGTCAAATTTCATATCTGATAGCAGATTTGAACTCAGCATACTTGAAAACCTTAGTCTACATGTTAAAACTTTGAAAAAACTGAAAATTAAGAATTTTAAAAAATTCCGCATTTTACAACTCATACTACTTTTAAAAATTTTTATCGGTAGTAAAGACACTATCAAACTCTATCACACAAACTTTGAAGTAAGAAGATAGCTTGCCTACTTCAAAAGATAGAGTCCTTTGAAACACCCGATATCGGGAGCTCAGAGCGACGACCGTCGCTTACCTCGTCTTTCGATGAAGTGATCAGACTTACGTTGTCGGGGGTTTATATATGCTCGGAAGAAAACTTATAATGGCTCTATTTCCGAAAGTATTCATCGTAGCGACATGCGGTTTGTTGCAAACGATTTGTCTCATCATTCTATACGACATCTGAACCATTCTCATATGACCACGGGAAGTCGGTGGGTCAGCACATGTCCATGTAACATGCCACAAGTGAAAAAATTCCTAAGTGTGGGAGCTCCAGTGTGGTGAAAATTTTGAAAAATTTAAAACTTCCGAATTTCGACCTGGGACCTTTACCAAAACATTTTTCATCAAATTTCACTGACCCCCCCCTCGTTCGGAGAAATTTGATGAAACAAACGTTGGTCAGGGTCCCAGGTCGAAATTCCACACTTTGGAAAATTTTCTAAATTTTACCCATACAAAGCCACTCTGACACTTAGGATTTTTTCAGGTGAGCTCCGACCTAAAATCTTGTAACAACTCTAACTTTTGAAAGGCTGGTCCGATTGACTCGCAACAAAAAATGTCACTGAGCAGTTTTTTCTCCTCTTTCAAACGAGTAGCTGTAAGACAAAATCCGTCCACTAGAACCAAAGTTAGAAGATCGCTGTCGGGGGGGGGGGGGGTCAGTGAAAATTTTTCTCTCCGATTGCTTTCAAATTCACCATACAGATGCAGAATTTCACGCTGAATCCGAATCTGGCCTCCGTTTTCCCATCCGAACACTGCTTCCACTCGAAACATCCCATTTTCAACCCAACATTCATCAGATTTCACGAAAATCATAACACACTATAGCCTCAAGTCAAAACCTGGCGGTCGCCCAAGTCCACCACGACACTCTGTCGTTTTATCGAGGGGGGGACGTCAGCGAACATTTTGGACCAACCTGGTCGGCACACCACGACAGACCTCTGTCGTTCCAGAGGGGGGGGGAGTCAGACTCGAAGCACCACGGCGGCCGACCACGACAGACCACAACCTCTGTCGTTCCAGAGGGGGGGACGTCAGCGACGGCGGCCATCTTGCGTGGTCCAGTGGTGGAGTTTTACTTACTACTAACAGTTTTAACCATTTTCCATAAGTCATTTGCTTTTTGCTTTTTCATCCATATCATTTTAGCTTTGAATATCTCTTTCTTGACTTTGACTTTCAAATGATTATATAAATTGTAGTTTTTCTGTCGGTAAGCCTCCCATCGTTTATTAATGAGATCCTTCACAATATTAGTTATCCAAGGCTTATCATTGGGCGTACAATGAACATGAGATACAGGAATGCATGCATCAATGGCGGAGTTCAACAAAGAGTGGAACATATAACATTTTTCATCCAAGGAAATATTGTCACTTTCAATAAAGTTCCAGTCGATCGAAGCCACCCACGAAACAAAATCATGAACATACGATGCCCGTAAATCGTAGACCTTTTTGACGATGCAAGCATTATTTGCTGGTTCTACAGGTGCTGTGGCAAGGAGGGAAGCATGTGGAGTCTTTGATTTACCGACGGGATCACATAAAGTAATGCGGTACTTATCACTCAACGATTCGGGTATTAGTATGTAGTCCAACTCCGAATTACCGTAAGTGGGACGGTTGCTGATATTCACCAAATCAAACGAATTACAGACGTCATGAATTTTAAATCTATTTAAATCACCACAAATTGTTAGTGAATAGTCAGGATGAGCTTGTAGAACATCGTCCAGATGCAAAACGATGTATTCATTTATGACAATACGAGTGCTGATGACGGGTGGGAGATACATTGCGAATAGAATAATGCGAAGAGTGGTAAAACATATAGTCAGACATTCAAAGTCAGGATGGTAAGCACTTGGGAAGCAATATGAAGGAAATACGCATTTAGTCCAGATAGCCACTCCTCCGCCAACTCTGTTACTGCGATCAGCGCGAAAACACGAGTAGCCTTCAATGGCTACGATGCTATTATCGTTCAAGTCATTCAGCCAAGATTCCGATGCAACAAATATATCTATATCTTTTAATAAGAGCAATGTGCGAATTTCATCTAGCTTCGGAAGGACAGAGCGACAGTTAGCTGACAGAATTGATGGTAGATAGCGTTTCGTCTGATTTGCTTGAGCTTCATTTAACGATTCTTTAATCGGATTTAAAAGCCGTCTTGAAAATACTGCACTTGATTCGCCCTCCCCGACCCAACATTCGCAGGGTCTGGTTGTTTAGACTTAATTCGAGAAACTCGAAATTGGTGCTGCTGGAGTCGAGTACGATCCATGTTGATAAAAACGTTGTGATATGGTGACCCATGACCACGTAACACTTTTGATTTCTGCAAAAGCTCTCTTCTGGTTGTTTCGCCACAAGCAATTCTGACTAACCGGGGCTTCCCCGCATTCATTTTTCCAATACGGCGAACATCGGTGATTTTTGGACTATCAACATTCAGGTACTGACAGATACTCTGCACGTGTGCGTTGTCTTTGTCATTGTTAGCAGATACACTGCCTTCATTGGGTTCTGGAACCCCGACAATAATTAGATTTTTTCTCCTCCTTTGTCTTTGTTCTATTTCTTCCAACATCCCACTTTCCCAAAACAAGGCTGCTACATTTTGTGTAAAGTCTTTAAAACTTGCCTTAAGTTGGTTTACATCATTGAAGTTCGAATCGACTCGTTGCTCAAGAATGTTAACTTTGCTTTTCAAAAGATCAATTGATTCCCTAAGTGCAGCAAATTCTGACTTGACAGAACTTATTATCTCTTTCTTTGTTGATTCCAAAAGTTCTTTTAGATCAGCCATTGTGACACCAGCAGTGCTTGAGGAATTCGACCTTGTAGTGCGCTTTGGTGTTGACATGGCAGCAATATGGAAACGTGCAGTCGATGACGAAATATCACGTGACAGAAAATCGATATTTCAATGAGCGACCGATAGAGCGGTTTTATACGCAGCACTGATAACAGCTGATTTGCTCGAATAGAAGTAGGTAAGCTCCTTCTTCTTCTTAGGCTGCAGCCTATTATAAGGTCACTGTATTTATCATCTTGTGTTTCCATGAAATGCCAATGCCGGGAAAGCTAGTTACCAATTGCGAAGGACATTACAGTTGATTTGAGCAACCAAAGTCATTGCTGAGCACCTTGCATGAGCACATGAGGAGGACGTGCACATAGGCCTATATTGCTTACCTGAATTAAGCCCTTATGACCAAATTACGTTACTGAATGCGCTGCTAATGGAAAGCGACAGCAGAAAACTGTGGACGCAGACGTCTAATTTCCCCTTTGTAGCCTACTGTTGACACGAAGTTGAGACATCTTCATTACAGGGAAAAATTGAAATGACCCGTTGACTGAGGGTTAAGCTCAATAGCCTATGCCTTGCGTGATCTGGGCAGTGGACAGATATGCATTGCCTCACTAAACTAGGCCTATGCTCGACCTGCATGGACTACCCATGAAAATCGATAACAAATGAGATTTGGAGGCACACATACATTGCATGTGTTTATAAAAATTCTGCAAGAGCCAATTGGATTCTTGATAAGAAAATGAAAACACCAGTTGGCTGAATAGCTTGGAGCAGAATATGTCCAAAACTGAATTCTACCGTTTCTCCCCAGAACAACACATTCATCAGTTGATGCAAAAGATGTTTACTGAGTAGAAATAAAAGATTGACTTCCCACACCGGGAGTCGAACCCGGGCCGCCTGGGTGAGAGCCAGGAATCCTAACCGCTAGACCATATGGGACTGCGCTAACAACCTACCTTTCATCTGACATTCTTTTATCGTTGCAGTTGAATGCAAATCTCTTTCTAGACACACTCACATCAGATCACATTTGACACATGAGCTTCTGCATTTTGCAGTAGACAACACAAGAATGGGCTGTTATTATTAGTTTAATGGTTTGCTTTTTTGTTTATAGCCATGATATGCATACTAGAGTGCAAACCTGCCACATGCGTGTCTGTGATGTATGTACCTCTGTTTGTACAATGTTTCCATGGACATTGTTTGTGAATTTGATTCAACGAGCAACTGGAAGAAAAGAAATCGATAGAAAATCTCTGAGAAGCTACCTGCTTGCCAGTCAACCTCCCTGACTACTTCCAAAAGCCAGCTCATCAGATAGACCTACCCTACCTATGATGTGCAAGAGCAGCAAAAGATTGCTTCCCACACCGGGAGTCGAACCCGGGCCGCCTGGGTGAAAGCCAGGAATCCTAACCGCTAGACCATATGGGAGACACACGCATTCATCTGATCATCGTCACCCTTAGCTGCACACACTCACACTCTTTACTCTTGTCATACACTCGCACTTCACTCCTATCGCTCGCTATCTCATACATAACAATGCAACAGCCGAGACGCCTTTCGATTGAAATTCAAATCCTTGGTTGCAGATTACGAAGTGATGCAGCCTGAATATAGAAGTAGGTAAGCTCCTTCTTCTTCTTAGGCTGCAGCCTATTATAAGGTCACTGTATTTATCATCTTGTGTTTCCATGAAATGCCAATGCCGGGAAAGCTAGTTACCAATTGCGAAGGACATTACAGTTGATTTGAGCAACCAAAGTCATTGCTGAGCACCTTGCATGAGCACATGAGGAGGACGTGCACATAGGCCTATATTGCTTACCTGAATTAAGCCCTTATGACCAAATTACGTTACTGAATGCGCTGCTAATGGAAAGCAACAGCAGAAAACTGTGGACGCAGACGTCTAATTTCCCCTTTGTAGCCTACTGTTGACACGAAGTTGAGACATCTTCATTACAGGGAAAAATTGAAATGACCCGTTGACTGAGGGTTAAGCTCAATAGCCTATGCCTTGCATGATCTGGGCAGTGGACAGATATGCATTGCCTCACTAAACTAGGCCTATGCTCGACCTGCATGGACTACCCATGAAAATCGATAACAAATGAGATTTGGAGGCACACATACATTGCATGTGTTTATAAAAATTCTGCAAGAGCCAATTGGATTCTTGATAAGAAAATGAAAACACCAGTTGGCTGAATAGCTTGGAGCAGAATATGTCCAAAACTGAATTCTACCGTTTCTCCCCAGAACAACACATTCATCAGTTGATGCAAAAGATGTTTACTGAGTAGAAATAAAAGTTTGACTTCCCACACCGGGAGTCGAACCCGGGCCGCCTGGGTGAGAGCCAGGAATCCTAACCGCTAGACCATATGGGACTGCGCTAACTACCTACCTTTCATCTGACATTGTCTTATCGTTGCACTTGAATGCAAATCTCTTTCTAGACACACTCACATCAGATCACATTTGACACATGAGCTTCTGCATTTTGCAGTAGACAACACAAGAATGGGCTGTTATTATTAGTTTAATGGTTTGCTTTTTTGTTTATAGCCATGATATGCATACTAGAGTGCAAACCTGCCACATGTGTATCTGTGATGTATGCACCTCTGTTTTTACAATGTTTCCATGGACATTGTTTGTGAATTTGATTCAACGAGCAACTGGAAGAAAAGAAATCGATAGAAAATCTCTGAGAAGCTACCTGCTTGCCAGTCAACCTCCCTGACTACTTGCAAAAGCCAGCTCATCAGATAGACCTACCCTACCTATGATGTGCAAGAGCAGCAAAAAGATTGGTTCCCACACCGGGAGTCGAACCCGGGCCGCCTGGGTGAAAGCCAGGAATCCTAACCGCTAGACCATATGGGAGACACACGCATTCATCTGATCATCGTCACCCTTAGCTGCACACACTCACACTCTTTACTCTTGTCATACACTCGCACTTCACTCCTATCGCTCGCTATCTCATACATAACAATGCAACAGTCGAGACGCCTTTCGATTGAAATTCGAATCCTTGGTTGCAGATTACGAAGTGATGCAGCCTGAATATAGAAGTAGGTAAGCTCCTTCTTCTTCTTAGGCTGCAGCCTATTATAAGGTCACTGTATTTATCATCTTGTGTTTCCATGAAATGCCAATGCCGGGAAAGCTAGTTACCAATTGCGAAGGACATTACAGTTGATTTGAGCAACCAAAGTCATTGCTGAGGACCTTGTATGAGCACATGAGGAGGACGTGCACATAGGCCTATATTGCTTACCTGAATTAAGCCCTTATGACCAAATTACGTTACTGAATGCGCTGATAATGGAAAGCAACAGCAGAAAACTGTGGACGCAGACGTCTAATTTCCCCTTTGTAGCCTACTGTTGACACGAAGTTGAGACATCTTCATTACAGGGAAAAATTGAAATGACCCGTTGACTGAGGGTTAAGCTCAATAGCCTATGCCTTGCATGATCTGGGCAGTGGACAGATATGCATTGCCTCACTAAACTAGGCCTATGCTCGACCTGCATGGACTACCCATGAAAATCGATAACAAATGAGATTTGGAGGCACACATACATTGCATGTGTTTATAAAAATTCTGCAAGAGCGAATTGGATTCTTGATGAGAAAATGAAAACACCAGTTGGCTGAATAGCTTGGAGCAGAATATGTCCAAAACTGAATTCTACCGTTTCTCCCCAGAACAACACATTCATCAGTTGATGCAAAAGATGTTTACTGAGTAGAAATAAAAGATTGACTTCCCACACCGGGAGTCGAACCCGGGCCGCCTGGGTGAGAGCCAGGAATCCTAACCGCTAGACCATATGGGACTGCGCTAACTACCTACCTTTCATCTGACATTGTCTTATCGTTGCACTTGAATGCAAATCTCTTTCTAGACACACTCACATCAGATCACATTTGACACATGAGCTTCTGCATTTTGCAGTAGACAACACAAGAATGGGCTGTTATTATCAGTTTAATGGTTTGCTTTTTTGTTTATAGCCATGATATGCATACTAGAGTGCAAACCTGCCACATGTGTATCTGTGATGTATGCACCTCTGTTTTTACAATGTTTCCATGGACATTGTTTGTGAATTTGATTCAACGAGCAACTGGAAGAAAAGAAATCGATAGAAAATCTCTGAGAAGCTACCTGCTTGCCAGTCAACCTCCCTGACTACTTCCAAAAGCCAGCTCATCAGATAGACCTACCCTACCTATGATGTGCAAGAGCAGCAAAAAGATTGGTTCCCACACCGGGAGTCGAACCCGGGCCGCCTGGGTGAAAGCCAGGAATCCTAACCGCTAGACCATATGGGAGACACACGCATTCATCTGATCATCGTCACCCTTAGCTGCACACACTCACACTCTTTACTCTTGTCATACACTCGCACTTCACTCCTATCGCTCGCTATCTCATACATAACAATGCAACAGTCGAGACGCCTTTCGATTGAAATTCGAATCCTTGGTTGCAGATTACGAAGTGATGCAGCCTGAATATAGAAGTAGGTAAGCTCCTTCTTCTTCTTAGGCTGCAGCCTATTATAAGGTCACTGTATTTATCATCTTGTGTTTCCATGAAATGCCAATGCCGGGAAAGCTAGTTACCAATTGCGAAGGACATTACAGTTGATTTGAGCAACCAAAGTCATTGCTGAGGACCTTGTATGAGCACATGAGGAGGACGTGCACATAGGCCTATATTGCTTACCTGAATTAAGCCCTTATGACCAAATTACGTTACTGAATGCGCTGATAATGGAAAGCAACAGCAGAAAACTGTGGACGCAGACGTCTAATTTCCCCTTTGTAGCCTACTGTTGACACGAAGTTGAGACATCTTCATTACAGGGAAAAATTGAAATGACCCGTTGACTGAGGGTTAAGCTCAATAGCCTATGCCTTGCATGATCTGGGCAATGGACAGATTTGCATTGCCTCACTAAACTAGGCCTATGCTCGACCTGCATGGACTACCCATGAAAATCGATAACAAATGAGATTTGGAGGCACACATACATTGCATGTGTTTATAAAAATTCTGCAAGAGCGAATTGGATTCTTGATGAGAAAATGAAAACACCAGTTGGCTGAATAGCTTGGAGCAGAATATGTCCAAAACTGAATTCTACCGTTTCTCCCCAGAACAACACATTCATCAGTTGATGCAAAAGATGTTTACTGAGTAGAAATAAAAGATTGACTTCCCACACCGGGAGTCGAACCCGGGCCGCCTGGGTGAGAGCCAGGAATCCTAACCGCTAGACCATATGGGACTGCGCTAACTACCTACCTTTCATCTGACATTGTCTTATCGTTGCACTTGAATGCAAATCTCTTTCTAGACACACTCACATCAGATCACATTTGACACATGAGCTTCTGCATTTTGCAGTAGACAACACAAGAATGGGCTGTTATTATCAGTTTAATGGTTTGCTTTTTTGTTTATAGCCATGATATGCATACTAGAGTGCAAACCTGCCACATGTGTATCTGTGATGTATGCACCTCTGTTTTTACAATGTTTCCATGGACATTGTTTGTGAATTTGATTCAACGAGCAACTGGAAGAAAAGAAATCGATAGAAAATCTCTGAGAAGCTACCTGCTTGCCAGTCAACCTCCCTGACTACTTGCAAAAGCCAGCTCATCAGATAGACCTACCCTACCTATGATGTGCAAGAGCAGCAAAAAGATTGGTTCCCACACCGGGAGTCGAACCCGGGCCGCCTGGGTGAAAGCCAGGAATCCTAACCGCTAGACCATATGGGAGACACACGCATTCATCTGATCATCGTCACCCTTAGCTGCACACACTCACACTCTTTACTCTTGTCATACACTCGCACTTCACTCCTATCGCTCGCTATCTCATACATAACAATGCAACAGTCGAGACGCCTTTCGATTGAAATTCGAATCCTTGGTTGCAGATTACGAAGTGATGCAGCCTGAATATAGAAGTAGGTAAGCTCCTTCTTCTTCTTAGGCTGCAGCCTTTTATAAGGTCACTGTATTTATCATCTTGTGTTTCCATGAAATGCCAATGCCGGGAAAGCTAGTTACCAATTGCGAAGGACATTACAGTTGATTTGAGCAACCAAAGTCATTGCTGAGGACCTTGTATGAGCACATGAGGAGGACGTGCACATAGGCCTATATTGCTTACCTGAATTAAGCCCTTATGACCAAATTACGTTACTGAATGCGCTGATAATGGAAAGCAACAGCAGAAAACTGTGGACGCAGACGTCTAATTTCCCCTTTGTAGCCTACTGTTGACACGAAGTTGAGACATCTTCATTACAGGGAAAAATTGAAATGACCCGTTGACTGAGGGTTAAGCTCAATAGCCTATGCCTTGCATGATCTGGGCAATGGACAGATATGCATTGCCTCACTAAACTAGGCCTATGCTCGACCTGCATGGACTACCCATGAAAATCGATAACAAATGAGATTTGGAGGCACACATACATTGCATGTGTTTATAAAAATTCTGCAAGAGCGAATTGGATTCTTGATGAGAAAATGAAAACACCAGTTGGCTGAATAGCTTGGAGCAGAATATGTCCAAAACTGAATTCTACCGTTTCTCCCCAGAACAACACATTCATCAGTTGATGCAAAAGATGTTTACTGAGTAGAAATAAAAGATTGACTTCCCACACCGGGAGTCGAACCCGGGCCGCCTGGGTGAGAGCCAGGAATCCTAACCGCTAGACCATATGGGACTGCGCTAACTACCTACCTTTCATCTGACATTGTCTTATCGTTGCACTTGAATGCAAATCTCTTTCTAGACACACTCACATCAGATCACATTTGACACATGAGCTTCTGCATTTTGCAGTAGACAACACAAGAATGGGCTGTTATTATTAGTTTAATGGTTTGCTTTTTTGTTTATAGCCATGATATGCATACTAGAGTGCAAACCTGCCACATGTGTATCTGTGATGTATGCACCTCTGTTTTTACAATGTTTCCATGGACATTGTTTGTGAATTTGATTCAACGAGCAACTGGAAGAAAAGAAATCGATAGAAAATCTCTGAGAAGCTACCTGCTTGCCAGTCAACCTCCCTGACTACTTGCAAAAGCCAGCTCATCAGATAGACCTACCCTACCTATGATGTGCAAGAGCAGCAAAAAGATTGGTTCCCACACCGGGAGTCGAACCCGGGCCGCCTGGGTGAAAGCCAGGAATCCTAACCGCTAGACCATATGGGAGACACACGCATTCATCTGATCATCGTCACCCTTAGCTGCACACACTCACACTCTTTACTCTTGTCATACACTCGCACTTCACTCCTATCGCTCGCTATCTCATACATAACAATGCAACAGTCGAGACGCCTTTCGATTGAAATTCGAATCCTTGGTTGCAGATTACGAAGTGATGCAGCCTGAATATAGAAGTAGGTAAGCTCCTTCTTCTTCTTAGGCTGCAGCCTATTATAAGGTCACTGTATTTATCATCTTGTGTTTCCATGAAATGCCAATGCCGGGAAAGCTAGTTACCAATTGCGAAGGACATTACAGTTGATTTGAGCAACCAAAGTCATTGCTGAGGACCTTGTATGAGCACATGAGGAGGACGTGCACATAGGCCTATATTGCTTACCTGAATTAAGCCCTTATGACCAAATTACGTTACTGAATGCGCTGATAATGGAAAGCAACAGCAGAAAACTGTGGACGCAGACGTCTAATTTCCCCTTTGTAGCCTACTGTTGACACGAAGTTGAGACATCTTCATTACAGGGAAAAATTGAAATGACCCGTTGACTGAGGGTTAAGCTCAATAGCCTATGCCTTGCATGATCTGGGCAATGGACAGATTTGCATTGCCTCACTAAACTAGGCCTATGCTCGACCTGCATGGACTACCCATGAAAATCGATAACAAATGAGATTTGGAGGCACACATACATTGCATGTGTTTATAAAAATTCTGCAAGAGCGAATTGGATTCTTGATGAGAAAATGAAAACACCAGTTGGCTGAATAGCTTGGAGCAGAATATGTCCAAAACTGAATTCTACCGTTTCTCCCCAGAACAACACATTCATCAGTTGATGCAAAAGATGTTTACTGAGTAGAAATAAAAGATTGACTTCCCACACCGGGAGTCGAACCCGGGCCGCCTGGGTGAGAGCCAGGAATCCTAACCGCTAGACCATATGGGACTGCGCTAACTACCTACCTTTCATCTGACATTGTTTTATCGTTGCACTTGAATGCAAATCTCTTTCTAGACACACTCACATCAGATCACATTTGACACATGAGCTTCTGCATTTTGCAGTAGACAACACAAGAATGGGCTGTTATTATCAGTTTAATGGTTTGCTTTTTTGTTTATAGCCATGATATGCATACTAGAGTGCAAACCTGCCACATGTGTATCTGTGATGTATGCACCTCTGTTTTTACAATGTTTCCATGGACATTGTTTGTGAATTTGATTCAACGAGCAACTGGAAGAAAAGAAATCGATAGAAAATCTCTGAGAAGCTACCTGCTTGCCAGTCAACCTCCCTGACTACTTGCAAAAGCCAGCTCATCAGATAGACCTACCCTACCTATGATGTGCAAGAGCAGCAAAAAGATTGGTTCCCACACCGGGAGTCGAACCCGGGCCGCCTGGGTGAAAGCCAGGAATCCTAACCGCTAGACCATATGGGAGACACACGCATTCATCTGATCATCGTCACCCTTAGCTGCACACACTCACACTCTTTACTCTTGTCATACACTCGCACTTCACTCCTATCGCTCGCTATCTCATACATAACAATGCAACAGTCGAGACGCCTTTCGATTGAAATTCGAATCCTTGGTTGCAGATTACGAAGTGATGCAGCCTGAATATAGAAGTAGGTAAGCTCCTTCTTCTTCTTAGGCTGCAGCCTATTATAAGGTCACTGTATTTATCATCTTGTGTTTCCATGAAATGCCAATGCCGGGAAAGCTAGTTACCAATTGCGAAGGACATTACAGTTGATTTGAGCAACCAAAGTCATTGCTGAGGACCTTGTATGAGCACATGAGGAGGACGTGCACATAGGCCTATATTGCTTACCTGAATTAAGCCCTTATGACCAAATTACGTTACTGAATGCGCTGATAATGGAAAGCGACAGCAGAAATCTGTGGACGCAGACGTCTAATTTCCCCTTTGTAGCCTACTGTTGACACGAAGTTGAGACATCTTCATTACAGGGAAAAATTGAAATGACCCGTTGACTGAGGGTTAAGCTCAATAGCCTATGCCTTGCATGATCTGGGCAATGGACAGATATGCATTGCCTCACTAAACTAGGCCTATGCTCGACCTGCATGGACTACCCATGAAAATCGATAACAAATGAGATTTGGAGGCACACATACATTGCATGTGTTTATAAAAATTCTGCAAGAGCGAATTGGATTCTTGATGAGAAAATGAAAACACCAGTTGGCTGAATAGCTTGGAGCAGAATATGTCCAAAACTGAATTCTACCGTTTCTCCCCAGAACAACACATTCATCAGTTGATGCAAAAGATGTTTACTGAGTAGAAATAAAAGATTGACTTCCCACACCGGGAGTCGAACCCGGGCCGCCTGGGTGAGAGCCAGGAATCCTAACCGCTAGACCATATGGGACTGCGCTAACAACCTACCTTTCATCTGACATTGTTTCATCGTTGCACTTGAATGCAAATCTCTTTCTAGACACACTCACATCAGATCACATTTGACACATGAGCTTCTGCATTTTGCAGTAGACAACACAAGAATGGGCTGTTATTATTAGTTTAATGGTTTGCTTTTTTGTTTCTAGCCATGATATGCATACTAGAGTGCAAACCTGCCACATGTGTGTCTGTGATGTATGCACCTCTGTTTTTACAATGTTTCCATGGACATTGTTTGTGAATTTGATTCAACGAGCAACTGGAAGAAAAGAAATCGATAGAAAATCTCTGAGAAGCTACCTGCTTGCCAGTCAACCTCCCTGACTACTTGCAGAAGCCAGCTCATCAGATAGACCTACCCTACCTATGATGTGCAAGAGCAGCAAAAAGATTGGTTCCCACACCGGGAGTCGAACCCGGGCCGCCTGGGTGAAAGCCAGGAATCCTAACCGCTAGACCATATGGGAGACACACGCATTCATCTGATCATCGTCACCCTTAGCTGCACACACTCACACTCTTTACTCTTGTCATACACTCGCACTTCACTCCTATCGCTCGCTATCTCATACATAACAATGCAACAGCCGAGACGCCTTTCGATTGAAATTCGAATCCTTGGTTGCAGATTACGAAGTGATGCAGCCTGAATATAGAAGTAGGTAAGCTCCTTCTTCTTCTTAGGCTGCAGCCTATTATAAGGTCACTGTATTTATCATCTTGTGATTCCATGAAATGCCAATGCCGGGAAAGCTAGTTACCAATTGCGAAGGACATTACAGTTGATTTGAGCAACCAAAGTCATTGCTGAGGACCTTGAATGAGCACATGAGGAGGACGTGCACATAGGCCTATATTGCTTACCTGAATTAAGCTCTTATGACGAAATTACGTTACTGAATGCGCTGCTAATGGAAAGCGACAGCAGAAAACTGTGGACGCAGACGTCTAATTTCCCCTTTGTAGTCTACTGTTGACACGAAGTTGAGACATCTTCATTATAAGGAAAAATTGAAATGACCCGTTGACTGAGGGCTAAGCTCAATAGCCTATGCCTTGCATGATCTGGGCAATGGACAGATATGCATTGCCTCACTAAACTAGGCCTATGCTCGACCTGCATGGACTACCCATGAAAATCGATAACAAATGACATTTGGAGGCACACATACATTGCATGTGTTTATAAAAATTCTGCAAGAACGAATTGGATTCTTGATGAGAAAATGAAAACACCAGTTGGCTGAATAGCTTGGAGCAGAATATGTCCAAAAGTGAATTCTACCGTTTCTCCCCAGAACAACACATTCATCAGTTGATGCAAAAGATGTTTACTGAGTAGAAATAAAAGATTGAGTTCCCACACCGGGAGTCGAACCCGGGCCGCCTGGGTGAGAGCCAGGAATCCTAACCGCTAGACCATATGGGACTGCGCTAACAACCTACCTTTCATCTGACATTGTTTCATCGTTGCACTTGAATGCAAATCTCTTTCTAGACACACTCACATCAGATCACATTTGACACATGAGCTTCTGCATTTTGCAGTAGACAACACAAGAATGGGCTGTTATTATTAGTTTAATGGTTTGCTTTTTTGTCTCTAGCCATGATATGCATACTAGAGTGCAAATCTGCCACATGTGTGTCTGTGATGTATGCACCTCTGTTTGTACAATGTTTCCATGGGCTTTGTTTGTGAATTTGATTCAACGAGCAACTGGAAGAAAAGAAATTGATAGAAAATCTCTGAGAAGCTACCTGCTTGCCAGTCAACCTCCCTGACTACTTGCAGAAGCCAGCTCATCATATAGACCTACCCTACCTATGATGTGCAAGAGCAGCAAAAAGATTGGTTCCCACACCGGGAGTCGAACCCGGGCCGCCTGGGTGAAAGCCAGGAATCCTAACCGCTAGACCATATGGGAGACACAAGCATTCATCTGATCATTGTCACCCTTAGCTGCACACACTCACACTCTTTACTCTTGTCATACACTCGCACTTCACTCCTATCGCTCGCTATCTCATACATAACAATGCAACAGCCGAGACGCCTTTCGATTGAAATTCGAATCCTTGGTTGCAGATTACGAAGTGATGCAGCCTGAATATAGAAGTAGGTAAGCTCCTTCTTCTCCTTAGGCTGCAGCCTATTTTAAGGTCACTGTATTTATCATCTTGTGATTCCATGAAATGCCAATGCCGGGAAAGCTAGTTACCAATTGCGAAGGACATTACAGTTGATTTGAGCAACCAAAGTCATTGCTGAGGACCTTGAATGAGCACATGAGGAGGACGTGCACATAGGCCTATATTGCTTACCTGAATTAAGCTCTTATGACGAAATTACGTTACTGAATGCGCTGCTAATGGAAAGCGACAGCAGAAAACTGTGGACGCAGACGTCTAATTTCCCCTTTGTAGTCTACTGTTGACACGAAGTTGAGACATCTTCATTATAAGGAAAAATTGAAATGACCCGTTGACTGAGGGCTAAGCTCAATAGCCTATGCCTTGCATGATCTGGGCAATGGACAGATATGCATTGCCTCACTAAACTAGGCCTATGCTCGACCTGCATGGACTACCCATGAAAATCGATAACAAATGACATTTGGAGGCACACATACATTGCATGTGTTTATAAAAATTCTGCAAGAACGAATTGGATTCTTGATGAGAAAATGAAAACACCAGTTGGCTGAATAGCTTGGAGCAGAATATGTCCAAAAGTGAATTCTACCGTTTCTCCCCAGAACAACACATTCATCAGTTGATGCAAAAGATGTTTACTGAGTAGAAATAAAAGATTGAGTTCCCACACCGGGAGTCGAACCCGGGCCGCCTGGGTGAGAGCCAGGAATCCTAACCGCTAGACCATATGGGACTGCGCTAACAACCTACCTTTCATCTGACATTGTTTCATCGTTGCACTTGAATGCAAATCTCTTTCTAGACACACTCACATCAGATCACATTTGACACATGAGCTTCTGCATTTTGCAGTAGACAACACAAGAATGGGCTGTTATTATTAGTTTAATGGTTTGCTTTTTTGTCTCTAGCCATGATATGCATACTAGAGTGCAAATCTGCCACATGTGTGTCTGTGATGTATGCACCTCTGTTTGTACAATGTTTCCATGGGCTTTGTTTGTGAATTTGATTCAACGAGCAACTGGAAGAAAAGAAATTGATAGAAAATCTCTGAGAAGCTACCTGCTTGCCAGTCAACCTCCCTGACTACTTGCAGAAGCCAGCTCATCATATAGACCTACCCTACCTATGATGTGCAAGAGCAGCAAAAAGATTGGTTCCCACACCGGGAGTCGAACCCGGGCCGCCTGGGTGAAAGCCAGGAATCCTAACCGCTAGACCATATGGGAGACACACGCATTCATCTGATCATCGTCACCCTTACCTGCACACACTCACACTCTTTACTCTTGTCATACACTCGCACTTCACTCCTATCGCTCGCTATCTCATACATAACAATGCAACAGCCGAGACGCCTTTCGATTGAAATTCGAATCCTTGGTTGCAGATTACGAAGTGATGCAGCCTGAATATAGAAGTAGGTAAGCTCCTTCTTCTCCTTAGGCTGCAGCCTATTTTAAGGTCACTGTATTTATCATCTTGTGATTCCATGAAATGCCAATGCCGGGAAAGCTAGTTACCAATTGCGAAGGACATTACAGTTGATTTGAGCAACCAAAGTCATTGCTGAGGACCTTGAATGAGCACATGAGGAGGACGTGCACATAGGCCTATATTGCTTACCTGAATTAAGCTCTTATGACGAAATTACGTTACTGAATGCGCTGCTAATGGAAAGCGACAGCAGAAAACTGTGGACGCAGACGTCTAATTTCCCCTTTGTAGTCTACTGTTGACACGAAGTTGAGACATCTTCATTATAAGGAAAAATTGAAATGACCCGTTGACTGAGGGCTAAGCTCAATAGCCTATGCCTTGCATGATCTGGGCAATGGACAGATATGCATTGCCTCACTAAACTAGGCCTATGCTCGACCTGCATGGACTACCCATGAAAATCGATAACAAATGACATTTGGAGGCACACATACATTGCATGTGTTTATAAAAATTCTGCAAGAACGAATTGGATTCTTGATGAGAAAATGAAAACACCAGTTGGCTGAATAGCTTGGAGCAGAATATGTCCAAAAGTGAATTCTACCGTTTCTCCCCAGAACAACACATTCATCAGTTGATGCAAAAGATGTTTACTGAGTAGAAATAAAAGATTGAGTTCCCACACCGGGAGTCGAACCCGGGCCGCCTGGGTGAGAGCCAGGAATCCTAACCGCTAGACCATATGGGACTGCGCTAACAACCTACCTTTCATCTGACATTGTTTCATCGTTGCACTTGAATGCAAATCTCTTTCTAGACACACTCACATCAGATCACATTTGACACATGAGCTTCTGCATTTTGCAGTAGACAACACAAGAATGGGCTGTTATTATTAGTTTAATGGTTTGCTTTTTTGTCTCTAGCCATGATATGCATACTAGAGTGCAAATCTGCCACATGTGTGTCTGTGATGTATGCACCTCTGTTTGTACAATGTTTCCATGGGCTTTGTTTGTGAATTTGATTCAACGAGCAACTGGAAGAAAAGAAATTGATAGAAAATCTCTGAGAAGCTACCTGCTTGCCAGTCAACCTCCCTGACTACTTGCAGAAGCCAGCTCATCATATAGACCTACCCTACCTATGATGTGCAAGAGCAGCAAAAAGATTGGTTCCCACACCGGGAGTCGAACCCGGGCCGCCTGGGTGAAAGCCAGGAATCCTAACCGCTAGACCATATGGGAGACACACGCATTCATCTGATCATCGTCACCCTTAGCTGCACACACTCACACTCTTTACTCTTGTCATACACTCGCACTTCACTCCTATCGCTCGCTATCTCATACATAACAATGCAACAGCCGAGACGCCTTTCGATTGAAATTCGAATCCTTGGTTGCAGATTACGAAGTGATGCAGCCTGAATATAGAAGTAGGTAAGCTCCTTCTTCTTCTTAGGCTGCAGCCTATTTTAAGGTCACTGTATTTATCATCTTGTGATTCCATGAAATGCCAATGCCGGGAAAGCTAGTTACCAATTGCGAAGAACATTACAGTTGATTTGAGCAACCAAAGTCATTGCTGAGGACCTTGAATGAGCACATGAGGAGGACGTGCACATAGGCCTATATTGCTTACCTGAATTAAGCCCTTATGACGAAATTACGTTACTGAATGCGCTGCTAATGGAAAGCGACAGCAGAAAACTGTGGACGCAGACGTCTAATTTCCCCTTTGTAGTCTACTGTTGACACGAAGTTGAGACATCTTCATTATAAGGAAAAATTGAAATGACCCGTTGACTGAGGGCTAAGCTCAATAGCCTATGCCTTGCATGATCTGGGCAATGGACAGATATGCATTGCCTCACTAAACTAGGCCTATGCTCGACCTGCATGGACTACCCATGAAAATCGATAACAAATGACATTTGGAGGCACACATACATTGCATGTGTTTATAAAAATTCTGCAAGAACGAATTGGATTCTTGATGAGAAAATGAAAACACCAGTTGGCTGAATAGCTTGGAGCAGAATATGTCCAAAAGTGAATTCTACCGTTTCTCCCCAGAACAACACATTCATCAGTTGATGCAAAAGATGTTTACTGAGTAGAAATAAAAGATTGAGTTCCCACACCGGGAGTCGAACCCGGGCCGCCTGGGTGAGAGCCAGGAATCCTAACCGCTAGACCATATGGGACTGCGCTAACAACCTACCTTTCATCTGACATTGTTTCATCGTTGCACTTGAATGCAAATCTCTTTCTAGACACACTCACATCAGATCACATTTGACACATGAGCTTCTGCATTTTGCAGTAGACAACACAAGAATGGGCTGTTATTATTAGTTTAATGGTTTGCTTTTTTGTCTCTAGCCATGATATGCATACTAGAGTGCAAATCTGCCACATGTGTGTCTGTGATGTATGCACCTCTGTTTGTACAATGTTTCCATGGGCTTTGTTTGTGAATTTGATTCAACGAGCAACTGGAAGAAAAGAAATTGATAGAAAATCTCTGAGAAGCTACCTGCTTGCCAGTCAACCTCCCTGACTACTTGCAGAAGCCAGCTCATCATATAGACCTACCCTACCTATGATGTGCAAGAGCAGCAAAAAGATTGGTTCCCACACCGGGAGTCGAACCCGGGCCGCCTGGGTGAAAGCCAGGAATCCTAACCGCTAGACCATATGGGAGACACACGCATTCATCTGATCATCGTCACCCTTAGCTGCACACACTCACACTCTTTACTCTTGTCATACACTCGCACTTCACTCCTATCGCTCGCTATCTCATACATAACAATGCAACAGCCGAGACGCCTTTCGATTGAAATTCGAATCCTTGGTTGCAGATTACGAAGTGATGCAGCCTGAATATAGAAGTAGGTAAGCTCCTTCTTCTTCTTAGGCTGCAGCCTATTTTAAGGTCACTGTATTTATCATCTTGTGATTCCATGAAATGCCAATGCCGGGAAAGCTAGTTACCAATTGCGAAGAACATTACAGTTGATTTGAGCAACCAAAGTCATTGCTGAGGACCTTGAATGAGCACATGAGGAGGACGTGCACATAGGCCTATATTGCTTACCTGAATTAAGCCCTTATGACGAAATTACGTTACTGAATGCGCTGCTAATGGAAAGCGACAGCAGAAAACTGTGGACGCAGACGTCTAATTTCCCCTTTGTAGTCTACTGTTGACACGAAGTTGAGACATCTTCATTATAAGGAAAAATTGAAATGACCCGTTGACTGAGGGCTAAGCTCAATAGCCTATGCCTTGCATGATCTGGGCAATGGACAGATATGCATTGCCTCACTAAACTAGGCCTATGCTCGACCTGCATGGACTACCCATGAAAATCGATAACAAATGACATTTGGAGGCACACATACATTGCATGTGTTTATAAAAATTCTGCAAGAACGAATTGGATTCTTGATGAGAAAATGAAAACACCAGTTGGCTGAATAGCTTGGAGCAGAATATGTCCAAAAGTGAATTCTACCGTTTCTCCCCAGAACAACACATTCATCAGTTGATGCAAAAGATGTTTACTGAGTAGAAATAAAAGATTGAGTTCCCACACCGGGAGTCGAACCCGGGCCGCCTGGGTGAGAGCCAGGAATCCTAACCGCTAGACCATATGGGACTGCGCTAACAACCTACCTTTCATCTGACATTGTTTCATCGTTGCACTTGAATGCAAATCTCTTTCTAGACACACTCACATCAGATCACATTTGACACATGAGCTTCTGCATTTTGCAGTAGACAACACAAGAATGGGCTGTTATTATTAGTTTAATGGTTTGCTTTTTTGTCTCTAGCCATGATATGCATACTAGAGTGCAAATCTGCCACATGTGTGTCTGTGATGTATGCACCTCTGTTTGTACAATGTTTCCATGGGCTTTGTTTGTGAATTTGATTCAACGAGCAACTGGAAGAAAAGAAATTGATAGAAAATCTCTGAGAAGCTACCTGCTTGCCAGTCAACCTCCCTGACTACTTGCAGAAGCCAGCTCATCATATAGACCTACCCTACCTATGATGTGCAAGAGCAGCAAAAAGATTGGTTCCCACACCGGGAGTCGAACCCGGGCCGCCTGGGTGAAAGCCAGGAATCCTAACCGCTAGACCATATGGGAGACACACGCATTCATCTGATCATCGTCACCCTTACCTGCACACACTCACACTCTTTACTCTTGTCATACACTCGCACTTCACTCCTATCGCTCGCTATCTCATACATAACAATGCAACAGCCGAGACGCCTTTCGATTGAAATTCGAATCCTTGGTTGCAGATTACGAAGTGATGCAGCCTGAATATAGAAGTAGGTAAGCTCCTTCTTCTTCTTAGGCTGCAGCCTATTTTAAGGTCACTGTATTTATCATCTTGTGATTCCATGAAATGCCAATGCCGGGAAAGCTAGTTACCAATTGCGAAGAACATTACAGTTGATTTGAGCAACCAAAGTCATTGCTGAGGACCTTGAATGAGCACATGAGGAGGACGTGCACATAGGCCTATATTGCTTACCTGAATTAAGCCCTTATGACGAAATTACGTTACTGAATGCGCTGCTAATGGAAAGCGACAGCAGAAAACTGTGGACGCAGACGTCTAATTTCCCCTTTGTAGTCTACTGTTGACACGAAGTTGAGACATCTTCATTATAAGGAAAAATTGAAATGACCCGTTGACTGAGGGCTAAGCTCAATAGCCTATGCCTTGCATGATCTGGGCAATGGACAGATATGCATTGCCTCACTAAACTAGGCCTATGCTCGACCTGCATGGACTACCCATGAAAATCGATAACAAATGACATTTGGAGGCACACATACATTGCATGTGTTTATAAAAATTCTGCAAGAACGAATTGGATTCTTGATGAGAAAATGAAAACACCAGTTGGCTGAATAGCTTGGAGCAGAATATGTCCAAAAGTGAATTCTACCGTTTCTCCCCAGAACAACACATTCATCAGTTGATGCAAAAGATGTTTACTGAGTAGAAATAAAAGATTGAGTTCCCACACCGGGAGTCGAACCCGGGCCGCCTGGGTGAGAGCCAGGAATCCTAACCGCTAGACCATATGGGACTGCGCTAACAACCTACCTTTCATCTGACATTGTTTCATCGTTGCACTTGAATGCAAATCTCTTTCTAGACACACTCACATCAGATCACATTTGACACATGAGCTTCTGCATTTTGCAGTAGACAACACAAGAATGGGCTGTTATTATTAGTTTAATGGTTTGCTTTTTTGTCTCTAGCCATGATATGCATACTAGAGTGCAAATCTGCCACATGTGTGTCTGTGATGTATGCACCTCTGTTTGTACAATGTTTCCATGGGCTTTGTTTGTGAATTTGATTCAACGAGCAACTGGAAGAAAAGAAATTGATAGAAAATCTCTGAGAAGCTACCTGCTTGCCAGTCAACCTCCCTGACTACTTGCAGAAGCCAGCTCATCATATAGACCTACCCTACCTATGATGTGCAAGAGCAGCAAAAAGATTGGTTCCCACACCGGGAGTCGAACCCGGGCCGCCTGGGTGAAAGCCAGGAATCCTAACCGCTAGACCATATGGGAGACACACGCATTCATCTGATCATCGTCACCCTTACCTGCACACACTCACACTCTTTACTCTTGTCATACACTCGCACTTCACTCCTATCGCTCGCTATCTCATACATAACAATGCAACAGCCGAGACGCCTTTCGATTGAAATTCGAATCCTTGGTTGCAGATTACGAAGTGATGCAGCCTGAATATAGAAGTAGGTAAGCTCCTTCTTCTTCTTAGGCTGCAGCCTATTTTAAGGTCACTGTATTTATCATCTTGTGATTCCATGAAATGCCAATGCCGGGAAAGCTAGTTACCAATTGCGAAGAACATTACAGTTGATTTGAGCAACCAAAGTCATTGCTGAGGACCTTGAATGAGCACATGAGGAGGACGTGCACATAGGCCTATATTGCTTACCTGAATTAAGCCCTTATGACGAAATTACGTTACTGAATGCGCTGCTAATGGAAAGCGACAGCAGAAAACTGTGGACGCAGACGTCTAATTTCCCCTTTGTAGCCTACTGTTGACACGAAGTTGAGACATCTTCATTATAAGGAAAAATTGAAATGACCCGTTGACTGAGGGCTAAGCTCAATAGCCTATGCCTTGCATGATCTGGGCAATGGACAGATATGCATTGCCTCACTAAACTAGGCCTATGCTCGACCTGCATGGACTACCCATGAAAATCGATAACAAATGACATTTGGAGGCACACATACATTGCATGTGTTTATAAAAATTCTGCAAGAACGAATTGGATTCTTGATGAGAAAATGAAAACACCAGTTGGCTGAATAGCTTGGAGCAGAATATGTCCAAAAGTGAATTCTACCGTTTCTCCCCAGAACAACACATTCATCAGTTGATGCAAAAGATGTTTACTGAGTAGAAATAAAAGATTGAGTTCCCACACCGGGAGTCGAACCCGGGCCGCCTGGGTGAGAGCCAGGAATCCTAACCGCTAGACCATATGGGACTGCGCTAACAACCTACCTTTCATCTGACATTGTTTCATCGTTGCACTTGAATGCAAATCTCTTTCTAGACACACTCACATCAGATCACATTTGACACATGAGCTTCTGCATTTTGCAGTAGACAACACAAGAATGGGCTGTTATTATTAGTTTAATGGTTTGCTTTTTTGTCTCTAGCCATGATATGCATGCTAGAGTGCAAATCTGCCACATGTGTGTCTGTGATGTATGCACCTCTGTTTGTACAATGTTTCCATGGGCTTTGTTTGTGAATTTGATTCAACGAGCAACTGGAAGAAAAGAAATTGATAGAAAATCTCTGAGAAGCTACCTGCTTGCCAGTCAACCTCCCTGACTACTTGCAGAAGCCAGCTCATCATATAGACCTACCCTGCCTATGATGTGCAAGAGCAGCAAAAAGATTGGTTCCCACACCGGGAGTCGAACCCGGGCCGCCTGGGTGAAAGCCAGGAATCCTAACCGCTAGACCATATGGGAGACACACGCATTCATCTGATCATCGTCACCCTTACCTGCACACACTCACACTCTTTACTCTTGTCATACACTCGCTCACGAGTGTCTATTATGAGTTGAACAGACGAAGTTAGACCATGCTGTTGAGCCGCTACACTTTATGTTGTCATCTCTAATGCAAAAAGTACTTGTCTGATTTGGATGAAATTTTGTGTCTGGGTAGAAGATATCCTTGAGTGCGTCTGCCTGATGTTTGGTGACGATTGATTCATTTTTGCCGATTTTAGACAATTTTGAAAACCTAGGGGGCGCACATAACCCATAAGTACCGAACTTGGCAGTTGACGGACATAGGCCTATATTTCCTTATTGAATTTTGCCCAAATTATGTGGCTGTATGGGTTGCTCATGAGAAGCCCATGAAGTGTCAATGTTCTATTGCCAAATTCAATCGAATATCAGAAAAATTGCCAAATTCCAGATTTTGTTTAGGATTTGGTTTTCCTTTATGAAAGATAATTGACGGAAACATCTCAGCAAGTGGATTAGAGATATTATCGGATTGATGCAGTATTATTGCCCAGATTTTGCAGGTGACTATATGGGAGAAAGTAGGGCAACAATCAGCGCATAATAGTATAGTAAGATATTGGTTGGATTCATGGATGAGCAAGGCATTGTGTAATATGTGTACATGCATATGCAATCAAAAGTCATTTCCTATACCACTGATGACAAGTTACGACAAGATTTCTAGATGGTCAACACCAGGCTTGTTGGCTGGAATAAGAATCCCATGGGAAGGAAGATGTAGGTGAGGCAGTGTGCTTCATTTTTGCCCGGGATGGTCATTGGGAAAATATTCGATATCAAGCAAATAGTGAGCCCGGATTTGATGGTACTGTTAGTAAGGTGTAGAATCAGCTTATTGGGTAACCACTAATGATGTTTCCGGCACTATTTTGGTATCCGGATAATCTGGTTCCAACTATCCGGATAATCCGAATTATACGAATACTCATTAGCAGCGAGTAACTTTTACTAAAACGTTTCATTTATTTATACAAATGGGCAATTCCACGAAGAAATAGGGAATTCTCTATGATTGAATAGAGCCAAATATGACTTTCGAAGTTCAAGTTTTGTTGGACTAGATAACAATTGACATTGTACGTTTGAATAGTAAAGTTTCTGGGAAATGCTCAGGATCGATTTATCTTGCTGTTTCCTGAAGTAATCAATTGCTTTTAATAATTTCAGCTATTTGAATGGAGAGATGTCATTTGCAACGAACCGGAGAAACAGAAACTGCATTAATTTCATGTTGTGATATTGTAAATAGCTTTTGGCTGACTCAGTATCATAGAATGTTTTCTGAGCGAGACCCACGAACCATTAATGTCAATCTAGTAGACCCTAATAGATTACCTAATGTATTGTCGACAGAATTTCGATTTTCACTTTCTTGATCTTTTCCTGGTAGCAGCAACATTTTCCCTGGCACCACTGTTGCCTTACTACTGATTGGTAAGCATAATCAGTCAAGGATCTCATATATAGGCTACCCTTCTGTATTTTTAAATAGCACTGAGAATCTGTCATCTGCGTTTCACTCATCATATTCAAAATTGGAAGCTAATATTTCAGATTTGATGTTTTCTAGTGCATAGTGAACATATGTCCGAAAATCAGCAAAATCGGAGACTAAGTGCCACAAAAGGTTCTGAAAATTGGGTGAATCGCCGTGAAATGACCCATATGAATTTAAAAGTCATTTTATATACCACTGTTGACTAGCTACGACAAGATTTCTAGATGGTCAGCACCAGGCTCGTTGGCTGGAATGAGAGTCCCATGATGAAGAAGATGGTGATGAGACAGTGTGCTTCATTTTTACCCGGGATGGTTACGGGGAAAATATTCGACATCAAGCAAATAGTGAGCCTGGATTTGTCATTACTAGCAGTAAGTTGTGGAAAACCAGTAAGGGTTTCTACCAGCCTTATTGGGTTTCGACTAGTGATGTTATCCGGATACTTATTAATAGCGAGTAGCTTTTTCTAAAACGTTTCATTTATTTTCACAAACGGGGAATCCCACGAAGAAATAAAAAATTCTCTAAGAAATAGGGAATGTCAACGAATAGACCAATCAATATAGGAAAATAATGAGAGTGTATGGTTGGTTAATGATCAAGTACCAGATATCTGTCAAATACCACAATAGGTAAATTAAGCCATCGAAAGAGTGAAATAAACCTCAAAGATCTCCAAAAACAATTTTTTTGCCAAAACTCTGGTATAACCAAGTCAAAGAATTCTGTAAGTAGTGTATAACGACACGATGAAGCAGAATAACAAAGAAATTGCACAAATAGGTAGAAAATTTCATCATTCAGATAGCATTTCATGACATGTTCACGGTCAGGAGGATATGTTCATCGAGCGAACTACTCTGTAAGAGCAAATTCTTAAGCGCAGCATGGTGAAAGGAAGCCCATGCAGTGTTCAAATTGCAACACACCGGTATTGAGATATTCCTCACAATGCTAGCTAGCTCTCTCAGCCCTCGACAGGGTTTTCCTAATCTCATCTTCATTCGGAGAGCATGCACCTTAGACTATGGATTACAGCACTATGAACTGTGTACATATAGCCTACATAGAGGAATACGCTATTCAGCATTTTTATCGTCTTGGAATGACGATTTTCTCATTTTACCTATTTTGACGCGAATATTTGGTATCTTCCAATGATTTTAAGAAATTGTTCACTGATATTTTCATGGACAGCATGCCCATATTGTATAAACTGAAGTGAAATTATTTCGTTAACGAATAGTCTAACCTGTCATTTTTGCAGAAAACCTCAATTGTCGTGGATGCAAATGAAACACATAAATTTTATCATGTCATTTAGTTGAAAAAGGCTGTTCTCTAAAGAACCTATTCCATAAGTAAAGACAACAAATGTTGCACCAGAGCCCTCCTTAACAACTATGCATTGTCGATTATTCGTCAGATACTCTGACTTTTGAAGAAATTGAGGATTTTCAATTGTCATGAAATGACGTTTTGGGTTTCATATATCAAGCTTTATTTTTATGTCCCAAAATTGCTATAGCATGAGCAGTTGAAGTGATTGCAGGACAACTGATCAGGGAAGTTGATATACAGCACCTAGATTCTATCTGGCCACATGAAAGTTTGTTTGTAGGCCAACTAAATTTTCAAAAACATCAAAATTATGTTATTTCACTCATTTGGAAAATTTTGCTCTCTTTAAGACTTATCCTATCAATATAGACAACAAATGATGCAGAAGACACATTCTTTACAGCTGCATGCAGATATTCATACTGTTGATTATTTGTCAGACACTTTAACTTTTGAAAAATTGAAGATTTCTAATTGTCATGGAATGACGTTTTGGGTTTCCTAAAATTTGCTCAACTTTTTATCACAAATTCTCCATGCAATAAGAACATTGAAGTGATTGCACGGCAGATGACGTTACATCAGCTCGGTGTTTGCATTGATCCATGCATCATCTGGATTGTCAACGGGTACACGATCTGGTTGCAGGTAGGCCTAGGCTATAACCATGCATGATGTTAAAAAGAATGAAGTTGGAATCAAGGTCAAGCTGCGTATCCAAGTAACTAACACACATTAAAAATGAAAACTAGTTCACTCATCTTAGATATACTCGCAATTCCTCATCGAAAGAAGGGAAAATCAAATAAATTTATATACGTGTGATTCAAACGCAAAAGCAACCGATATATAGGCTTACTAACTTTGGTGTTTCATGATATGCTTTGCTGAAGGAACAGCACATTCTATTTAGTGCTGACTGTTGAAGAGTCTACCAACTCGGGAGATCCGGTCAACTATAATGCATTTTCTTAGTGGAGTGGAATTGGATGTCCTCTTTCACGTGTTAATCAAATCTCCAAGAAATACAAGTATTAGGTCCAGAGTGAAGGTGAAATTATCTACCTCTCATGCCTGATTGAAATGATCACCCTTTCGTGACGAAATAGTGCACACATTTGAATTCTGTAGCTGAATGCCAATGACTCGTATGTTGTTCTTTCTATTTATTTCTGTACTACCTATCTCTTTGCTTCAATATTTTCCTCTCTGTGCGTAGTTTACCTTAACTCTTAGTTGCTATATAGGCCTACTCTCTTCTTTATCATCACCTGGGCTTTTTATTCGAGCATCTTAGTTTTCATTTGATCCATCTTCTTCCCATTTCAGTCAAACATGTTGAACTACATCTGTGGTAACGAGAGTCATAAAGTTAAAGCGAGTTTAGAGTAGCCTATAAAGTTGAATAGTCAGTTTATAATTGAGTGAATGAAATTGAGACAAAAGGTCGTACTCACGGGATATTTCTTTCAATTCACACACCTATGACATATCAGTCGTCTGTGGCGTGTACTTGAGTTTCACGCAGGCTTGATTTAAGTCTGAAAGTGCTACTTGCAGTGTTACACAATGATCCGTCATTCCGCGACATTATTTATTGTCGTGTAATGACGATTTTCATTTTCCTTTAGATGACAGATGCGACAGATAGCTGCTCTACTGGCCTGGTCATGGAATTCTAGATAATTCCATGGCCTGGTCATGACATTACACATGTTTAAATTAATTAGGTGATTACGGAATTGTTTTGATTATGACCGATACAGTATTAATAAATAGTTAGATGACGTCATGGAATGACGATTTTCGACGAAGCTTTTCAGCAGGCAATTTAGTAAAAATACTTTTATCATTTTTTCCGATTTAGCAGACAACGTGATGGTGTGGTCAAAAATTAATTGGCATTGATTTGTTCAAATGAATATACTGTATACGAGTATCTCAAAACAATCGCAAAAATTTGATGTTTATTCACTTTGTATCTAAAAAAAACTGGCCTACTGCAAGAAGTCTGAAAATCGGCGTCAATGGATATTTGGTCAGAAATGCTTTACAAATTTTGGAAATATGGATCAATGAGCAGGAGTCAATGGCACAATTGAGCGAAAATTCGATGTTCTAATTTTTGTCCTACATGTTTACATCAAAATAAAATTGCACTGTTGTTTTTAATCTTCTAAATTTTTCTCAATACTTATCATATACAGTATGTTCAAGGATGCTCAAATTCTTAATTGGAATGATAAATTGTGTCAATCCATAATAGATAGAAATTGATTGAAAACTATCGAAAAATATAGAAAATAATAAGAGGCGTCCGTTACATCACCTTTATGAAGCAAAACTACAAAGGGTTTTTGATTAAAACATAAAGGCATCATTAATGTATTAACAATCCCGGGAAGAAATGAACACAAGATTGATTTACAAGCATACATGTAAATTAGCAAGTGGACAGAATGAGCGTCTGAACTGTGAAAGTGTAATTATGAAATGAACCCGAAACAATTGTGTGCTTAATGAACATTGTTTTCTTAAAAATTCATGTTTTAGGAAAATATCACTTGAAAGTGAAACTCCCAGTCAATTCGTAAGTATTTGCAGATGAAAATTAAAAAATCGAAAATTAGATTTTCTGCACGAGCGTCTGTTGAGCCTTCTATTTGAGCTGTCATATTGGCTGTAATACTAATTTCGGTCTAATTTTTCTATGAGATGACTAACTAATACAAACAAATATTTGTGTGCAATCTAGATGATCTAGGATAATTTAAACTGCCTACACAGCTTGTCTTACTGGGAGCCTGCCTACAGAACTATTGTACAGAGCATGTACATGTCTTTCTCATCCGTGTGTTTCCGATCGTTTTAATCCCTGTGGTAACTAATGAACTCGATCTCAGCATTCCTGGCGTATCATGCATACATTGTGAAAAAAAAAGGAAATTACAGCAGTATTAAAGGCAGGATTTCACTTAAGGTAAACAAACTTAAAGTAAGATTTACATATTACACTTGATTGAATTTAAGATTCTTTCGTAAACCTAAACTGAACTAGTCAGTTATAAGGTCTTGTATTAAAACGTTTATAATGTATTGTATTATCTAGGCTTTCTTTAGAGGATCAAAACACAGTCATCCAAAGAACTGTATATGAAGTATGAACAGTATCACAATTCCAAATAAACGTATGTCAAAACGGAAATGATGCTAAAAATAATGCCGATATCACAGAACCCACCCACATAATTTGTGTGAGAATAATTCTATAATCAGACAATAGACAATCTGCACAAATATCGATTATCTGGTATATAAAATTATCCAGTTACTATCCGTTATTATCCGGCATTTTTACTATCTGGATTATCCATATCATCTGGATAATCCTAACAACACTAGTTTTCACCACTAACTATTGCATTCGACATCAAAACTTGATTTTTCAGCATCTCTGTGGTTGCGTGAAACATTCCTTTTAAAGGTCAAAAGGAAAGGAGAGTTAGAAAAGATATACGGAATATAGCATGAAAAGTCTAGAAAAATGGTTGAAATGACATTTGCTTTCATCCCATTGGAATTCCACTGCATTTTAGTGGGAATTGAAAATTCCGTTCCACTGGAAAGCCTGGTGAAATTGTAACACGACTTCAACTTGCATGCAGAAGTAACTTGTATTTATCGAGCTTAGATATCAGTTGTTGGATCGTTGAGTATTCCCCTGAGGATTGGTATGATGAAATCGCATTCACATTGTGTAAGCGGCTGCTATCAAACATGAAGCGTTTTCAATATAAGTCAATCTCGGCCGGATATTAAAATCAATTTCGTTTGATAACTCAGTCTCATTTGACTATTTCATGACGTAACACGCTGAATCACGGAGAGATATTGAGAGCGCTTAATTAACAGATGAAAGAAGTGTTTCAATCAGAATGAGTGGCAAAATGTTCCAAATAGGCACATTAATTAATTAGGAGTTTTATAATCTCGTCGTGATTTCCGTGAAGAAAACGCCCACGTCACACGTTGATGCGCACACCATAGATATGTAAATCGAGCTGACACCTCCAATTCCCAATAGGTCTTCGTTTTCTCATCATTCTCTATTGAAAATCACCTCTTTACAAAGCAGTGACATTATGTTTCCGTTGACCAGAGCAAAAGTAACTTGAAAATGATGTGAGAAATCAAAACAATTTTATAAACTGCTTAAATATCTTTACATAAAATACAGATTGTTTCATAAAAAATGGATCACCCTTAAACATTGCCTTAACTTCAACTTTGTCTAACTCCGCCAAACTTGAACGAATTTCTCTGAAATTTGGAAGATATGTCAGTTGTGCTTACTAATATCATTGTTGGAAATTTCAAGCATGAATATTGAGTTGTCTTCCTGTTATAGATAAAAAAGTAGTAGATAATTTGATCTTCATTTAGCAATGTTACACAAAATCATACCTCACTCTTATAAAATTACATTTGCTTCCTTTGTTATGTAATATGTTGTTCTGCAAGCCAAAAGCTATCAAGCAAAACAAAAATAAAGAAAATCGGTCAATCAGAGCCAGTATAGCACCATTATTCATCAACAATAATGTAACTGCTACATGTGATTAACTGGACTTCATATTCCATAGCTTCCTGACTTCGTTGCGGTGGTGTTGGCAGCACTCCTGATTGCTTTCAGCTAGAAATCTATCTCTTACCGGTTGAAAACAATACAAAGCACAAATGAACAATAACGAGATCGCATTCACAAAAGGTAAAGTGTCAGCCTTGCTAGAACTAGGATTTTCTTTGCGAGCTACAAGCAAGCGACTAAATGTCCCTTACACAAATGTGCATCGATGGCATAATGATGATTTTCGACTCTGTCGTAAAGAGGGCTCTGGCCGTCCACGCAAAACACCCAAACGTAGAGACCGCCTAATTTTGAGATTTGTTAAAGTTGATCCAAGTCTCTCGTTAACTGAGATGGCTGCACTAGAATCGTCTATTTCTAAGTCCACTATTCGTAGAAGACTTATTGAGTCGAATTTCAAGAGCTGTAAGAGGCCCTCTCAGATCGAATTATCAGATCAGCATACAAAAAGACGGCTCAGATGGGCAATGAGTGATTGTCACTGGCGAAATCAATGGGATCGGGTTGTCTGGTCTGATGAGGCATCAGTCCGTCTCAAGGATAGTGATGGTCGATTGAGATTATGGATAAAATCTGATCAGGAAATTCCGAGACATTTACATCGTCCCCGGGTACAAGGTGGTGCGACTCTACTGATTTGGGCTGGCATTTGGACCAATGGCCGCTCTGAACTTCACATACAGCAAGGAACCATGAATTCTGAACGCTATGTGAATGTTTTACGAATGAACATTGGCCAAATGACAGATCAACTTGGTGATCCATTGACTTGGTTATTTATGGATGATAATGCTACGTGTCACAGGAGTAGTAGAGTCAACTTATGCAGGTCTCAATTAGGGCTTAGGACATTATCTTGGCCAGCTCGTTCTCCTGATCTGAATCCCATAGAAAATGTATGGAGTAAAACGTAACGTTCGTCGTTCACTGCTACCTACAGATGGCGTATCACTACTTACGTCACTGTTAAAAAGAGAGTGGAGAAAGTTAGATCAGTCAAAAATCAACGATATCATCGAATCAATGCCTAGACGAATTGGTAATGTCATTGACAATAAGGGTAAGGTCACAAAATATTAGCTTCTTAAGAAACCGTTACTGTATCATAGCTTATCAGATTATATAAAGACATTTAAATATATTAGGGACATGAAATAACATGAAAAATGCTTTCTGTATCATACTTATGTTTTATTTAGTCAAATTTTAGGATGATCCACTTTTTATGAAACGGACGGTAGGTTGCATGTTGTAGACTTAAGATGTCATCTCATGGGCAAGGTCACGAAACCTGGGAACTTTCACCGGGCTCTGAAGTGTGGGGATTTGATTCGCTCCTTCACCATTCTTGAGTTCCAAGCAATTGCACCGAATGACATGAAATGCGCAGTACAACATAGTCAGGGTGTCGATCGCCAAGTCAATGGCATCCATTTGCCCCAACTCTTCGTTTCTTCTAGACTTCTTCGTGTTATAAAAAGCAATTCAAAATTTGAAATATTTTATTTTGATTTATTTTTTGAAAATTCATTGAATTATTCAATGATCGACTTTTTACGTTCCCAAGCTGGTTGATATTTCTGAGAAGTTGCATGAAGTGTTCATAATGACATTGATAAGATTAATTTGTGCAACTCGAGCATGCGCATATGAAATGTGGAGGATTCCGCTCCAAAAAGTAGGTTTTGCAATGAATCTGTGAAACGGCGCCTTCCAAATAACTTCCACTTCAAAGTATAATGCTGACTTTGAATTATTGATATCTTGGCATTAGAAAGCGGACATGAAATATCTCCAGGATGTATTCCTCTCTAGACAAGAGAAGACAATAGCACAGATATCTGATCTCTATGGGCTTGACGGTTAATGCTACATATTATGTTGTCTTGTAGGATGAAGACATCTATCTGATTGGATTACGTAGCTTTTTCAAATGAGGACTTATGTCACAATGTCACTTGTCGATTGCTAAGTTGATAGAGCGTTGGCCAAGAATGCCAAAGGGCGGTAGTTCAAATCTACCAAGATGCGCAGTTATATACCGTCTTTTAAATGTCGATGTGATTCATTTAAGTTTCGGAAAATGTTTAGTCAAAAGTATCAAAGTATCAAAATATTGAAATATTTTTCATTCATTTTGTAACAGGGTCGATTTTAAGTGTGCTAATGTTTTTATAGTCATATTGGCGCGAAAATGTTTCATAGTGCTTCAATTTGACGGCGAGGGAGCAGAATTCTCGTGGTGGCAGTCATGTGCCTATGACTGTGGCTTGGGACGCATACACTATAAACTACTCACCATAGGTGCGAAGGTCCTCTACTTTCTTTCCTTATTGCTCAAGGCTATTCAACAAAACTTTTTTTTCTTTTCCCTAACGATGTTGTGAGATTCGCATGAACTGGTTTACAAAACTTATGTGGAAATGTTTGTATGATTTCTATTTATCAATATACAAAAGATTATTATTATATACACCTAGCCATATGCTAAGAGACCACGTCCTGCTAGGGATTGTAAGGTCATATAGATCCGCTCAGGTTGAAAACATTATCTTCGCCACCTTGACTAAAGTCGGGAGACTCACTTCGACGGAAGTCGAGAGATAACATAGCAGATAACGCAATCTATAGGAACTGGAAGCAAATCCTGAATAGTCCTTCATAGGAAGCTCCTATTCATCGCAGACAGCAAATCTGCAGAGGATGCTGTCCGCCGAGGATTCACAAGGTAAGTGCTTATCTCCATTATAATGCTTCACCCGACAATGAACCGAGCTCAAGCTCAAGTTACAATTTCAAAACCTCGGAATATTTAAAAAATATCTAAAATGTTTGAAAATCAAGTTATGTTGTGAATTATAGGAATTTTGTCCAAATTTTGGCAATTGCGGATCAAGTAATGTTTTTGAAATTAAAATCAATTAATTGTTGGCCTATTAGCCCTTCTTCCGCAAATAAAACAACTAGGTAGTTCTTCCTAACAAATGGAGAACTACCTAGTTGTTTTATTTGCGGAAGAAAGGCTAATAGGCCAACAAATAATTGATTTTAATTTCAAAAAAAATTATAGCAATGATTTCGTAGGGTTAATGAAAAAGTTAAAGTCATTCCAACATATTTAGATACTCACTATCCCGAGCACTCTAAACAATAGAAACATGGAAAATATTAGTATGCTCCATCTTTTTCCATTTGTTGGTAAAACAATGATATTTTAAAGAAATTTTCTGGAGTAAGTTGGATGCGATTGTCAAATAAAATCGCTTTGTATGTATGTACGCTCGACGTCGACGCTCGTGATCGGCGAAAAGTTATAGGTGGCAGCCTGCTGAGGAGGCTTGTTGTCCAGGAGTGAGTTCTTGCCACCGCAGGACAACACTGATTCAATAGAGTTCAGGATTTAGATGTCTTTGACGTCAGTCAGATACAATAAGCCTTTCCATTTGCGACAAAAGTGTGGGCCTTTACCAACTAACAAAGCGCTTCCTAAAAAGTTTGATATAGTATGGTCAAAGACAGTGGAAGATGTACATAGTCTTTGAATATGGTGACTGCCGATGGATCCCAATTTTCAATATTTTGCTTTTGACTAAATCAAAGGGCTTTAACGAAATGCAAAGTATTTCAGTAAACCTACTGTAAATATTTATGTATTTTTATTTTTATGCATTTATATACATGTACACCTAAATATTATAATATTTATGTCCACAAACCGTTGAAATATTTGAAAAATATTTTGAGAAAATCAAAAATATTTGTCCAAACCCTAGTGATTATAAAGAATAAGGACAACTGGCAGATGCACAAGGAATTCAAATGATCAGGAAACGACACAAATGCCTACTAATATAACTTCAATTAGTAGTCTTACAGGAGTAGTCTTAATTACACGATTTAAACTTCTAATACTCTTTTCGATGTCTATACTGTCATAGATGATCACAATGCGTTCACAGACCCATACTCTCAACTCATTGTGATCATATTGAAAAATGAGTCGCTTTGTTGAAAGCTACGATACAAAATGCATGCAAAAAGTGGCGAAATTCAGACCTTCAATACAGGTCATAAATACGTTCTTCCAGTAGGTCAAATCCGAAGAATTACTGACGAACGTACAGAACGTTTTAAAGGATTTCCCTCTTTGCCATCCTGTCGCTGCACTATTTTTGTAATGTCATTATTGCTTTTGTGTAAATGATCTTTGGAAAAGGGTCACAATCCAGATGACAAATTGGCTTGATAAATATAAATGCCAATCAGAAAAAAAGGAAACCAGCTCTTAAAGTTAGCATTTTGCTCCAACTAAGTTCCTCCGACGTGTGCCATAATTTTCATGCAATTTCCACTCTAGGACTTTCTATGGTATTGTTAATTTCTATGGACCCATATTCTTAATTCATCGTGACATATTGAAAAATGAGGAGCTTTGTTGAAAGCTACGATACACAATGCTTGCAAAATTCAGACCTTAAAAATAGGTCACAAATGCGATGTTCCAGTGAGATCCGAGGAATTATTGTACTTTCCTTGTAGTCGGAGGTCTTTGGTACTCAGAAGGAATCTATTCGAATGCAAAATACATAAAGTTGCCTTTCTACAGGATTTTAGTTGAAATGTCTCAGTCTTAATGACATTAGAAGTTTTCTTGATAATCATTTCCAGTTCACAAATTATTTTTTGATGAAAGGAGTTATTCTTGAATATTGAGGAATTTTTTTTCAAAGTGAGTATCAATTTTGTTTGAATCTAATTTCAATTTTTGCCTTGTTATCCTTTCTGTTATCAAGAGCCGCCTTCGTCTTCATTAGTCCGTATTACTTGCAGTATGCGATCTCATTGCACTAAAATTCAGCGCATAAATATATTTCCTTCTAATCTGAAATCCTGTTTGTTTTGCCGATTTTTTTTAGCAATCTCAAATGAATTTTTAAAGAAAGATTTGGATAACATTTTGTAAGTGATATTATTAGATAGTTAATCTTTCGACGCACGATCTTTTTCTTATTACGAAATATATTTCGGCGGACCGCCCTTGTCAATCAATTTTACAGTATTGCACAGTATATATGATTTGAAATCAAATTCAGCAACATGTAACAAGAAGAATGTCAAAATATCGTTGGTAAAGTTAAAGACAAGTCAAAGACAGAGAAGTTAAACGGTCATGAGCACATAAAACTTTTTATGTGCTACCTTTTCATCACATCTGCCATAGCATGTAATTTTTATACCATAGTCTCTTAATGTTGTAATGTCAATGTAGGCAATTTCGATTGATTCCATTAAGTTTTGTTATTTATGAGTGTCATTTGTTGTTGATTTCTGTTTCTGACCAATGTATCGACCAAAAACGTGGAGATATTAGCCTAATGAGAGGAGAGAAAAGAAAAATAAAAGAAAGAAAAACTGGTATCAAAGAGGAAATTGCAAAAGTGTTCTCTTTATTACTGCAACACCTAATTCGGTTTTGAAAAGAAAATGTGAAAAGCAAGTTCAGGATAGCGGTTTAAGAATAAAGGTCATCGAAAAAACTGGAACAACGCTCAAATCAAAATTACAAAAATCACAATCTTTTAAGAAAGCTAAATGTAAAAATGAATGTCTAGTATGTAAGTCAAACGGCAAAGGAAATTGTGAGACATCAGGAGTGACGTATGAAATAGAATGTGACAATGTAAAGCAATATATGTGGGTGAGACGTCGAGAAACACAAAAAAGAGGGGAAATGAACACGTCAAACAATTGAATGAAAAACAAGAAGCATCTGTATTATGGAGACACTGTGAAACCCAGCATGAAGGAATCAAACAAAATTTTAACATGAACGTAAGCGGGGTGTACCATAACAACGCAATGGAAAGACAGATCGCCGAAGCTGTAACAATCAGAAACAAAAATCAACAACACATGACACTCATAAATAACAAAACTGAATGGAATCAATCGAAATTGCCTACATTGACATTACAACATTAAGAGGCTATGGTATAAAAATTACATGCTATGGCAGATGTGATGAAAAGGTAGCACATAAAAAGTGCTATGTGCTCATGACCGTTCAACTTCTCTGTCTTTGACTTGTCTTTAACTTTACCAATGATATTTTGACATTCTTCTTGTTACATGTTACTGAATTTGATTTCAAATCATATCAACTATTACAATACTGTTATCGTCACAGTCAAGCCAATCGGTTTGTTCAGGCTACAGGTCGCAGCGTCAATCAATGGTAACTGATTTTTTGAGCATCTATGGATACTAGGTAGCTTTCCTGTATGTTCTATACTGGACATTCAAATGTCAACAGTTTGGCCGCAATCTCGCCTTGAAAATCGGCCAAATCTACGTTTCGGAGCTTCTGTAGGCGACATTGTTTGCGCAATCATCATGGGACACATGTCAATTGAAAATTCAGCAAATTTAGCATCTTTTCATCGTACAGTTTTTTCAATTTCAACTCCAACTCTGAGTAACAATCTATTGAAAAAAAACAGTGACTTTTCCTTTCGACGAGCCTACAAACAAGAGTTTTGAGAAAATTTTAATTCTTAAACTTGGAATACAAAGCTTTAGTGAATGCCTCGACCTCATGAGAAGGGCTAACACTTCATCTCAATGCCAATTCGAACAGAGGCGAAGAAAGATTTTTGAGGGTCAAAATCGAGCCAAATTGTGCACACTTATCCACGCTTAGGAAGCAATATGGGGGTCTAACATTTCCTGACAGTCAATTTAAGGACAAAATGAAAAAAACTGTCGATCCGTTCATATCAATTTTAACGTGGTTTTTTCACTGCAGCAGTGCAAAGCTAAAACATGGATTTTGGCCCTTTTTCAACTGTAGCCAACAGAGTTTACAATCAACGACATTGAAACTAGGATATATTAGAATTGAGGGCATCATACGAAAGTGTATACTTGAATTTAATTAATTCGCTCACTAACAAGCGTGTGAGAAATTTTCAAAACTGACATAAAATTGTCTCATAATGATTTAATGGCATAAAAGCAACCATGAAATACTAATTTAACCTTCTTATATACACGACTTTGTTCGTTTTTAACATCTAAATATTATCGGGTAGGTTTCATGCCAATATTTTCAAAACAACCGCCCAATAAATCATATTTATATTACAATAAATAGACATTAATTATGACCATTTAAATAATGGTACAAGAAATTCAACACGCCTACATTAATGAGAATACGCAGCTCTGCAGTTATACATATACAATGGAATTTTTAGAGTTATCAACGAAATGCTATCATGATTTTTATACATCTTAAATAAAAATAAATATTTTTCCATTTTTTCATTCAATTTTCAAGGTATAGGAAGAGGAGGCAAGTTAGCAATCTAGGTTTCTAAAAATTTTATTCCAAATATGGAAAGCGTCAACTTGGCAATGTGAAGATGAAGAGAGAGGGATAAGTAGAAGTCTATGCCATGATGACATAGCTTCGAAGTCTAACATTGATCAAATGCTATAATTCCTATTTCAAATCGATAGACCTCATTGGAATAATGCTTAACACTAGAAATCTCAGCCACCCTACATACCAAATTGTTACTTAACCTTAATATGTGAAAAGCGGGCCATTATCAACAACAGCTGTTTGGATTGAATCAGTGAAAGAAATACCAAATAAATTAATGACAGAATGAGCAATGAATAAAGTTGGAGAGCGCTGACGCGCTCTCCAAATTTATTCATTCCCAACATAGAAGTTAATGGCCATCAAGGATTTAAAGGATGATGGACATCATGGTCGCCAATCGACACAAAATACCAAGGAAAATCAATGTTAGAGGAAGCAATAAATCAATTTGGAGAGCGCTGACGCGCTCTCCAAATTGATTTATTGCCAACATTGAAGATAATGGCCAACAGGCATTTAAAGACTGATGGATAGTATAATCGCCCAGCCAAAATAACATACCAAATAAATTGACGTAAGAAACAGCAGTAAATACATTTGGAGAGCGCCGGCGCGCTCTCCAAATGTATTCATTACCAACATAGAAGCTAATATCCAAGGAGGATTTTAAGGAAAAAGATGGCATATTCGCCAAAACAAAATAACCCATTGACATTACATGTATTACTCATGTAATTACTCATTTCATTTAGTAATTCATGTATTACTACAACTTTTATTGCTTGAATGAAGAAACAAGAGATTCTATGGTAATACGTCATTGATATCTTTGAGATGGTTCAAATTCTATAAATATCAATACAAGTATTCAATTCCTCATTGAACCAATGCTTAACCACAGATATGTAAATTGGAGTTTCATTGAACCAATGCTTAACACTAGAAATCTCTACTACCCTACCTGCCAGATGTTGCTGGCTTCGCCAGCATGGTCAACTATTACAATACTGTTATCGTCACAGTCAAGCCAATCGGTTTGTTCAGGCTACAGGTCGCAGCGTCAATCAATGGTAACTGATTTTTTGAGCATCTATGGATACTAGGTAGCTTTCCTGTATGTTCTATACTGGACATTCAAATGTCAACAGTTTGGCCGCAATCTCGCCTTGAAAATCGGCCAAATCTACGTTTCGGAGCTTCTGTAGGCGACATTGTTTGCGCAATCATCATGGGACACATGTCAATTGAAAATTCAGCAAATTTAGCATCTTTTCATCGTACAGTTTTTTCAATTTCAACTCCAACTCTGAGTAACAATCTATTGAAAAAAAACAGTGACTTTTCCTTTCGACGAGCCTACAAACAAGAGTTTTGAGAAAATTTTAATTCTTAAACTTGGAATACAAAGCTTTAGTGAATGCCTCGACCTCATGAGAAGGGCTAACACTTCATCTCAATGCCAATTCGAACAGAGGCGAAGAAAGATTTTTGAGGGTCAAAATCGAGCCAAATTGTGCACACTTATCCACGCTTAGGAAGCAATATGGGGGTCTAACATTTCCTGACAGTCAATTTAAGGACAAAATGAAAAAAACTGTCGATCCGTTCATATCAATTTTAACGTGGTTTTTTCACTGCAGCAGTGCAAAGCTAAAACATGGATTTTGGCCCTTTTTCAACTGTAGCCAACAGAGTTTACAATCAACGACATTGAAACTAGGATATATTAGAATTGAGGGCATCATACGAAAGTGTATACTTGAATTTAATTAATTCGCTCACTAACAAGCGTGTGAGAAATTTTCAAAACTGACATAAAATTGTCTCATAATGATTTAATGGCATAAAAGCAACCATGAAATACTAATTTAACCTTCTTATATACACGACTTTGTTCGTTTTTAACATCTAAATATTATCGGGTAGGTTTCATGCCAATATTTTCAAAACAACCGCCCAATAAATCATATTTATATTACAATAAATAGACATTAATTATGACCATTTAAATAATGGTACAAGAAATTCAACACGCCTACATTAATGAGAATACGCAGCTCTGCAGTTATACATATACAATGGAATTTTTAGAGTTATCAACGAAATGCTATCATGATTTTTATACATCTTATATGAAAATAAATATTTTTCCATTTTTTCATTCAATTTTCAAGGTATAGGAAGAGGAGGCAAGTTAGCAATCTAGGTTTCTAAAAATTTTATTCCAAATATGGAAAGCGTCAACTTGGCAATGTGAAGATGAAGAGAGAGGGATAAGTAGAAGTCTATGCCATGATGACATAGCTTCGAAGTCTAACATTGATCAAATGCTATAATTCCTATTTCAAATCGATAGACCTCATTGGAATAATGCTTAACACTAGAAATCTCAGCCACCCTACATACCAAATTGTTACTTAACCTTAATATGTGAAAAGCGGGCCATTATCAACAACAGCTGTTTGGATTGAATCAGTGAAAGAAATACCAAATAAATTAATGACAGAATGAGCAATGAATAAAGTTGGAGAGCGCTGACGCGCTCTCCAAATTTATTCATTCCCAACATAGAAGTTAATGGCCATCAAGGATTTAAAGGATGATGGACATCATGGTCGCCAATCGACACAAAATACCAAGGAAAATCAATGTTAGAGGAAGCAATAAATCAATTTGGAGAGCGCTGACGCGCTCTCCAAATTGATTTATTGCCAACATTGAAGATAATGGCCAACAGGCATTTAAAGACTGATGGATAGTATAATCGCCCAGCCAAAATAACATACCAAATAAATTGACGTAAGAAACAGCAGTAAATACATTTGGAGAGCGCCGGCGCGCTCTCCAAATGTATTCATTACCAACATAGAAGCTAATATCCAAGGAGGATTTTAAGGAAAAAGATGGCATATTCGCCAAAACAAAATAACCCATTGACATTACATGTATTACTCATGTAATTACTCATTTCATTTAGTAATTCATGTATTACTACAACTTTTATTGCTTGAATGAAGAAACAAGAGATTCTATGGTAATACGTCATTGATATCTTTGAGATGGTTCAAATTCTATAAATATCAATACAAGTATTCAATTCCTCATTGAACCAATGCTTAACCACAGATATGTAAATTGGAGTTTCATTGAACCAATGCTTAACACTAGAAATCTCTACTACCCTACCTGCCAGATGTTGCTGGCTTCGCCAGCATGGTCAACTATTACAATACTGTTATCGTCACAGTCAAGCCAATCGGTTTGTTCAGGCTACAGGTCGCAGCGTCAATCAATGGTAACTGATTTTTTGAGCATCTATGGATACTAGGTAGCTTTCCTGTATGTTCTATACTGGACATTCAAATGTCAACAGTTTGGCCGCAATCTCGCCTTGAAAATCGGCCAAATCTACGTTTCGGAGCTTCTGTAGGCGACATTGTTTGCGCAATCATCATGGGACACATGTCAATTGAAAATTCAGCAAATTTAGCATCTTTTCATCGTACAGTTTTTTCAATTTCAACTCCAACTCTGAGTAACAATCTATTGAAAAAAAACAGTGACTTTTCCTTTCGACGAGCCTACAAACAAGAGTTTTGAGAAAATTTTAATTCTTAAACTTGGAATACAAAGCTTTAGTGAATGCCTCGACCTCATGAGAAGGGCTAACACTTCATCTCAATGCCAATTCGAACAGAGGCGAAGAAAGATTTTTGAGGGTCAAAATCGAGCCAAATTGTGCACACTTATCCACGCTTAGGAAGCAATATGGGGGTCTAACATTTCCTGACAGTCAATTTAAGGACAAAATGAAAAAAACTGTCGATCCGTTCATATCAATTTTAACGTGGTTTTTTCACTGCAGCAGTGCAAAGCTAAAACATGGATTTTGGCCCTTTTTCAACTGTAGCCAACAGAGTTTACAATCAACGACATTGAAACTAGGATATATTAGAATTGAGGGCATCATACGAAAGTGTATACTTGAATTTAATTAATTCGCTCACTAACAAGCGTGTGAGAAATTTTCAAAACTGACATAAAATTGTCTCATAATGATTTAATGGCATAAAAGCAACCATGAAATACTAATTTAACCTTCTTATATACACGACTTTGTTCGTTTTTAACATCTAAATATTATCGGGTAGGTTTCATGCCAATATTTTCAAAACAACCGCCCAATAAATCATATTTATATTACAATAAATAGACATTAATTATGACCATTTAAATAATGGTACAAGAAATTCAACACGCCTACATTAATGAGAATACGCAGCTCTGCAGTTATACATATACAATGGAATTTTTAGAGTTATCAACGAAATGCTATCATGATTTTTATACATCTTAAATAAAAATAAATATTTTTCCATTTTTTCATTCAATTTTCAAGGTATAGGAAGAGGAGGCAAGTTAGCAATCTAGGTTTCTAAAAATTTTATTCCAAATATGGAAAGCGTCAACTTGGCAATGTGAAGATGAAGAGAGAGGGATAAGTAGAAGTCTATGCCATGATGACATAGCTTCGAAGTCTAACATTGATCAAATGCTATAATTCCTATTTCAAATCGATAGACCTCATTGGAATAATGCTTAACACTAGAAATCTCAGCCACCCTACATACCAAATTGTTACTTAACCTTAATATGTGAAAAGAAGGCCAATATCAACAACAGCTGTTTGGATTGAATCAGTGAAAGAAATACCAAATAAATTAATGACAGAATGAGCAATGAATAAATTTGGAGAGCGCTGACGCGCTCTCCAAATTTATTCATTCCCAACATAGAAGTTAATGGCCATCAAGGATTTAAAGGATGATGGACATCATGGTCGCCAATCGACACAAAATACCAAGGAAAATCAATGTTAGAGGAAGCAATAAATCAATTTGGAGAGCGCTGACGCGCTCTCCAAATTGATTTATTGCCAACATTGAAGATAATGGCCAACAGGCATTTAAAGACTGATGGATAGTATAATCGCCCAGCCAAAATAACATACCAAATAAATTGACGTAAGAAACAGCAGTAAATACATTTGGAGAGCGCCGGCGCGCTCTCCAAATGTATTCATTACCAACATAGAAGCTAATATCCAAGGAGGATTTTAAGGAAAAAGATGGCATATTCGCCAAAACAAAATAACCCATTGACATTACATGTATTACTCATGTAATTACTCATTTCATTTAGTAATTCATGTATTACTACAACTTTTATTGCTTGAATGAAGAAACAAGAGATTCTATGGTAATACGTCATTGATATCTTTGAGATGGTTCAAATTCTATAAATATCAATACAAGTATTCAATTCCTCATTGAACCAATGCTTAACCACAGATATGTAAATTGGAGTTTCATTGAACCAATGCTTAACACTAGAAATCTCTACTACCCTACCTGCCAGATGTTGCTGGCTTCGCCAGCATGGTCAACTATTACAATACTGTTATCGTCACAGTCAAGCCAATCGGTTTGTTCAGGCTACAGGTCGCAGCGTCAATCAATGGTAACTGATTTTTTGAGCATCTATGGATACTAGGTAGCTTTCCTGTATGTTCTATACTGGACATTCAAATGTCAACAGTTTGGCCGCAATCTCGCCTTGAAAATCGGCCAAATCTACGTTTCGGAGCTTCTGTAGGCGACATTGTTTGCGCAATCATCATGGGACACATGTCAATTGAAAATTCAGCAAATTTAGCATCTTTTCATCGTACAGTTTTTTCAATTTCAACTCCAACTCTGAGTAACAATCTATTGAAAAAAAACAGTGACTTTTCCTTTCGACGAGCCTACAAACAAGAGTTTTGAGAAAATTTTAATTCTTAAACTTGGAATACAAAGCTTTAGTGAATGCCTCGACCTCATGAGAAGGGCTAACACTTCATCTCAATGCCAATTCGAACAGAGGCGAAGAAAGATTTTTGAGGGTCAAAATCGAGCCAAATTGTGCACACTTATCCACGCTTAGGAAGCAATATGGGGGTCTAACATTTCCTGACAGTCAATTTAAGGACAAAATGAAAAAAACTGTCGATCCGTTCATATCAATTTTAACGTGGTTTTTTCACTGCAGCAGTGCAAAGCTAAAACATGGATTTTGGCCCTTTTTCAACTGTAGCCAACAGAGTTTACAATCAACGACATTGAAACTAGGATATATTAGAATTGAGGGCATCATACGAAAGTGTATACTTGAATTTAATTAATTCGCTCACTAACAAGCGTGTGAGAAATTTTCAAAACTGACATAAAATTGTCTCATAATGATTTAATGGCATAAAAGCAACCATGAAATACTAATTTAACCTTCTTATATACACGACTTTGTTCGTTTTTAACATCTAAATATTATCGGGTAGGTTTCATGCCAATATTTTCAAAACAACCGCCCAATAAATCATATTTATATTACAATAAATAGACATTAATTATGACCATTTAAATAATGGTACAAGAAATTCAACACGCCTACATTAATGAGAATACGCAGCTCTGCAGTTATACATATACAATGGAATTTTTAGAGTTATCAACGAAATGCTATCATGATTTTTATACATCTTAAATAAAAATAAATATTTTTCCATTTTTTCATTCAATTTTCAAGGTATAGGAAGAGGAGGCAAGTTAGCAATCTAGGTTTCTAAAAATTTTATTCCAAATATGGAAAGCGTCAACTTGGCAATGTGAAGATGAAGAGAGAGGGATAAGTAGAAGTCTATGCCATGATGACATAGCTTCGAAGTCTAACATTGATCAAATGCTATAATTCCTATTTCAAATCGATAGACCTCATTGGAATAATGCTTAACACTAGAAATCTCAGCCACCCTACATACCAAATTGTTACTTAACCTTAACCCATTTATGCGCAAGATGTCAAAAAATTGTATTACCGTAGTGAAAATTTGTTTCCTAGGGTAATTCAGCGCGTAGATTTCATATTTGGCATTAGTTTACACAAATAAAGTGTTTTTCCCATAGATATCGGATGTTTAAAAATTTAAACATTGCGCAAATTCAATATCAAAACGTATAATTTCATCCTTAGACTTCATTTTTTATCAGGACAAAAAACACGTTTCAGCGTGTGTGATACATTTTGAAACACTTGGGATGTAAGTTTCGGCCACATTTTTCGCACTGAAAACTGGCGTTATTGCCACAGATACCGCAACGATTTAGTTTTGCGGGAACAACAAGATGGTTGAGCCCGTCATATCGCAATTCATCCATGACGGATCGTCTGACACTTCTAGAACTGGATCGTGCCGATATCGCTTCTGCTAGCAGAGATTCGGACAGCTGGATTCGGAATTGTAACAAATCCATTGGCCGTTCGTTGAGATTCGCACACAACATTCGATGAAGTAGCCATGCATTGACTACGGCAACATCAATCAAATGCAAAAATATTGGGTAATACCATTTTTTGCCGCGAATCGAAATGCGGTAATATCCGACGTCTTGATCATTTCTATCAACGCCGCCCATCGTCTTGTTATACAATTTTATAGATTCGGGACATGAGATTGTCTTCAAAGCGCGTTCCTTTCGAAAGAATCGGCGCGCTGTCCCCATGGGCTCGCTACCTGCGGCAGTCGATGCAACGTGCACGACCTTGTTGTCTTTCCAACTAGTCAGATGAACACCAGAACACTTGTCAAACCTGTGAATGAAATTTATGAATTCAGAAATGTTGTCAAACTTATATTTGATTTCACAAACATGCACTTACCACGAATCGCAACTTCCTCTTTCTTTGCCATCTAATTCACTCATGTTGGATGGAGCATTTGGAATTCTTGGACGCCGGATCGTTCCTGTCGCCTTGATGTTCAATTCATTGAGATAACGAAGAAGAGAAATGGATGTAAAATAATTGTCCATCGTGACATGAAGTTGAGTATCCATAAACCTTTTCTGGATAACTTTCATCAAATAGATGACAACGTTTGCTGATGGTCCCAAGTCGTGCTCTGGTGTAGGCTTTTCAGCAGCTCCAGGGTACGGAGAGAATTGATAGACGTAACCTCGTTGGCTCGCGATCACCCAGGCCTTGAATCCGAAACGAATCGGCTTTCCTCTGATAAATTGTTTTGACGAGTGTCGACCAAAATAAGGGACAATGCATTCATCCACACTGAAATATTCTGTTGCAGGGCCGTATTTCAAGAAATTTTCGTTTAATGATTTCAATAGAATATTTACTTTAAAGAATTTATCCTCAGGGTGATATTTTGCATCATCATTGTTACAAAAATGCAACCTAGAAAACAACTTTTCAAATTCTTTTTGTGACATGCTTTCAGATATAATCTTGTTTCTCAGCAAATCACTTTTTGACCAATACAATCTTCGTCGTGGATAACCCAAAACACCAGATATAATCAAAATGCCCAAAACCGCATATATTTGATCTGCTGTGAAACTCTCATTGGTATACCTTTCAGTTTCAATGAGAATGGATTCTATTAGCTTTGAATCAAAAAACAACCTGAAGAAATCCACTGGCTTTTCACATTCATTTAATTCGTTCTGATTCTCTTCTATCATTTCGTTATTCACTACCATGCGATTGTTACTGTCTTTCTTTGTCCACTGACACGAGATTTTTCTTTTCTTACCACTTTGCGTATTCGCATCCGCCTTGTCTTGGTGATCTTCTGATGTAACCAGTTCAACCTCTGATAATAGCTGATTACGATGAAGATGATTGATATTTCCTTCATCCTCATCCCCACTTTCTTCCTCGGAATTTTGACCATCATTAGGTGGAAGCATAACCACCGCCTCGCAATCTTCTTCGTCATCGGAACCCAATACTCGGTCAAGTGCCTCTTGTGCTGTCATTTGTCTGAAAAAAATATAATTTTTTAACTCTTTTTATTATCTTTGTTTTTATTGAAATTACTCTTGAAATTAAGAAGTAGGTTGTCTGCTTATATTTAAACTTAAAAACAGAGTGCTTATCAATATGTGCAGTAGCCGACTTGCTAACGTGACTGCTTCAAAGCGTCTAGAGACGAGGGTTCGAACCCAGCTAGCAAAATTATTTTTTCCATCTATACGCCAAAAACTTGATAAAACAACTTAATGATTGTTTTGGACGGTGTCAGTGCACTAATAGATAACAAAATTCACTACAATTTGATCTCTAAGTTGACATACAGAATCATGTCATAATCAAAATGATATCGCATATGCGCGATGTTTAAATTTTTAAACATTACATAATTTTCCTTAAAAAAATCAGAGGTTTGTATTTCTTAATAGCTTTTGACTTGATAAAATCAAACTAACTAGCAGTTTTATTCTAAATATAGCAATATCATTCAGCAAAAATGTTCGTCAGATCAAAATATTACCTTGTTCTCTTCATATTGTTCAAATATTCCTTTGTACGAAAAGTGCGTTCAATTCACCTCGAAGATACGAATAGAAAAAGCGAAACATCAATTCAAAAAAGAATGAAACTTAAACAATAGCAGTATGAAATTGATGATTATGCAAAAAAATATGCGATATATTGCAAATTTAGGAACTTATTGTGAAAAAACTTCACTAGAATTTTTGTTTAAAATTTTAAACATTGCGCATAAATGGGTTAATATGTGAAAAGAAGGCCAATATCAACAACAGCTGTTTGGATTGAATCAGTGAAAGAAATACCAAATAAATTAATGACAGAATGAGCAATGAATAAATTTGGAGAGCGCTGACGCGCTCTCCAAATTTATTCATTCCCAACATAGAAGTTAATGGCCATCAAGGATTTAAAGGATGATGGACATCATGGTCGCCAATCGACACAAAATACCAAGGAAAATCAATGTTAGAGGAAGCAATAAATCAATTTGGAGAGCGCTGACGCGCTCTCCAAATTGATTTATTGCCAACATTGAAGATAATGGCCAACAGGCATTTAAAGACTGATGGATAGTATAATCGCCCAGCCAAAATAACATACCAAATAAATTGACGTAAGAAACAGCAGTAAATACATTTGGAGAGCGCCGGCGCGCTCTCCAAATGTATTCATTGCCAACATAGAAGCTAATATCCAAGGAGGATTTTAAGGAAAAAGATGGCATATTCGCCAAAACAAAATAACCCATTGACATTACATGTATTACTCATGTAATTACTCATTTCATTTAGTAATTCATGTATTACTACAACTTTTATTGCTTGAATGAAGAAACAAGAGATTCTATGGTAATACGTCATTGATATCTTTGAGATGGTTCAAATTCTATAAATATCAATACAAGTATTCAATTCCTCATTGAACCAATGCTTAACCACAGATATGTAAATTGGAGTTTCATTGAACCAATGCTTAACACTAGAAATCTCTACTACCCTACCTGCCAGATGTTGCTGGCTTCGCCAGCATGGTCAACTATTACAATACTGTTATCGTCACAGTCAAGCCAATCGGTTTGTTCAGGCTACAGGTCGCAGCGTCAATCAATGGTAACTGATTTTTTGAGCATCTATGGATACTAGGTAGCTTTCCTGTATGTTCTATACTGGACATTCAAATGTCAACAGTTTGGCCGCAATCTCGCCTTGAAAATCGGCCAAATCTACGTTTCGGAGCTTCTGTAGGCGACATTGTTTGCGCAATCATCATGGGACACATGTCAATTGAAAATTCAGCAAATTTAGCATCTTTTCATCGTACAGTTTTTTCAATTTCAACTCCAACTCTGAGTAACAATCTATTGAAAAAAAACAGTGACTTTTCCTTTCGACGAGCCTACAAACAAGAGTTTTGAGAAAATTTTAATTCTTAAACTTGGAATACAAAGCTTTAGTGAATGCCTCGACCTCATGAGAAGGGCTAACACTTCATCTCAATGCCAATTCGAACAGAGGCGAAGAAAGATTTTTGAGGGTCAAAATCGAGCCAAATTGTGCACACTTATCCACGCTTAGGAAGCAATATGGGGGTCTAACATTTCCTGACAGTCAATTTAAGGACAAAATGAAAAAAACTGTCGATCCGTTCATATCAATTTCAACATGGTTTTTTCACTGCAGCAGTGCAAAGCTAAAACATGGATTTTGGCCCTTTTTCAACTGTAGCCAACAGAGTTTACAATCTACGACATTGAAACTGACATATATTAGAATTGAGGGCATCATACGAAAGTGTATACTTGAATTTAATTAATTCGCTCACTAACAAGCGTGTGAGAAATTTTCAAAACTGACATAAAATTGTCTCATAATGATTTAATGGCATAAAAGCAACCATGAAATACTAATTTAACCTTCTTATATACACGACTTTGTTCGTTTTTAACATCTAAATATTATCGGGTAGGTTTCATGCCAATATTTTCAAAACAACCGCCCAATAAATCATATTTATATTACAATAAATAGACATTAATTATGACCATTTAAATAATGGTACAAGAAATTCAACACGCCTACATTAATGAGAATACGCAGCTCTGCAGTTATACATATACAATGGAATTTTTAGAGTTATCAACGAAATGCTATCATGATTTTTATACATCTTAAATAAAAATAAATATTTTTCCATTTTTTCATTCAATTTTCAAGGTATAGGAAGAGGAGGCAAGTTAGCAATCTAGGTTTCTAAAAATTTTATTCCAAATATGGAAAGCGTCAACTTGGCAATGTGAAGATGAAGAGAGAGGGATAAGTAGAAGTCTATGCCATGATGACATAGCTTCGAAGTCTAACATTGATCAAATGCTATAATTCCTATTTCAAATCGATAGACCTCATTGGAATAATGCTTAACACTAGAAATCTCAGCCACCCTACATACCAAATTGTTACTTAACCTTAATATGTGAAAAGAAGGCCAATATCAACAACAGCTGTTTGGATTGAATCAGTGAAAGAAATACCAAATAAATTAATGACAGAATGAGCAATGAATAAATTTGGAGAGCGCTGACGCGCTCTCCAAATTTATTCATTCCCAACATAGAAGTTAATGGCCATCAAGGATTTAAAGGATGATGGACATCATGGTCGCCAATCGACACAAAATACCAAGGAAAATCAATGTTAGAGGAAGCAATAAATCAATTTGGAGAGCGCTGACGCGCTCTCCAAATTGATTTATTGCCAACATTGAAGATAATGGCCAACAGGCATTTAAAGAGTGATGGATAGTATAATCGCCCAGCCAAAATAACATACCAAATAAATTGACGTCAGAAACAGCAGTAAATACATTTGGAGAGCGCTGACGCGCTCTCCAAATGTATTCATTGCCAACATAGAAGCTAATATCCAAGGAGGATTTTAAGGAAAAAGATGGCATATTCGCCAAAACAAAATAACCCATTGACATTACATGTATTACTCATGTAATTACTCATTTCATTTAGTAATTCATGTATTACTACAACTTTTATTGCTTGAATGAAGAAACAAGAGATTCTATGGTAATACGTCATTGATATCTTTGAGATGGTTCAAATTCTATAAATATCAATACAAGTATTCAATTCCTCATTGAACCAATGCTTAACCACAGATATGTTATTTGGCCTCTCATTGAAATAATGATTAGCACTAGAAATCTCTACTACCCTACCCGCCAGATGTTGCTGGCTTCGCCAGCATGGTCAACCCAATGATTACGCTATCGTCATGGTCAAGTCAGTCGGTTGCGTCAGGGTACAGGTCGCACCGTCAATCAATGGTGACTGATTTTTTGAGCATCGATTCATTGTAGGTAGCTTTCTTGTATGTCCTATTATAGACACTCAAATGTCAACAGTTTGGCCGCAATCTCGCCTTGAAAATCGGCCAAATCTACGTTTCGGAGCTTCTGTAGGCGACAGTGTTTGCGCAGTCATCATGGGACACATGTCAATTGAAAATTCAGCAAATTTAGCATCTTTTCATCGTACAGTTTTTTCAATTTCAACTCCAACTCTGAGTAACAATCTATTGAAAAAAAACAGTGACTTTTCCTTTGGACGGGCCTACATACAAGAGTTTTGAGAAAATTTTAATTCTTAAACTTGGAATACAAAGCTTTAGTGAATGCCTCGACCTCATGAGAAGGGCTAACACTTCATCTCAATGCCAATTCGAACAGAGGCGAAGAAAGATTTTTGAGGGTCAAAATCGAGCCAAATTGTGCACACTTATCCACGCTTAGGAAGGAAGATGGGGGTCTAACATTTCCTGACAGTCAATTTAAGGACAAAATGAAAAAAACTGTCGATCCGTTCATATCAATTTCTACGTGGGATTTTCACTGCAGCAGTGCAAAGCTAAAACATGGATTTTGGCCCTTTTTCAACTGTCGCCAACAGAGTTTGCAGTCTACGACATTGAAACTGACATATATTAGAATTGAGGGCATCATACAAAAGTGTGTACTTGAATTTCAGTAGTTCGCTCACTAACAAGTGTGTGAGAAATTTTCAAAAATGACATAAAATTGTCTCATATTGATTTAATGGCATAAAAGCAACCATGAAATACTAATTGAACCTTCTTATATACACGACTTTGTTCGTTTTTAACATCTAAATATTATCGGGTAGGTTTCATGCCAATATTTTCATAACAACCGCCCAATAAATCATATTTATATTACAATAAATAGACATTAATTATGACCATTTAAATAATGGTACAAGAAATTCAACACGCCTACATTAATGAGAATACGCAGCTCTGCAGTTATACATATACAATGGAATTTTTAGAGTTATCAACGAAATGCTATCATGATTTTTATACATCTTAAATAAAAATAAATATTTTTCCATTTTTTCATTCAATTTTCAAGGTATAGGAAGAGGAGGCAAGTTAGCAATCTAGGTTTCTAAAAATTTTATTCCAAATATGGAAAGCGTCAACTTGGCAATGTGAAGATGAAGAGAGAGGGAGAAGTAGAAGTCTATGCCATGATGACATAGCTTCGAAGTCTAACATTGATCAAATGCTATAATTCCTATTTCAAATCGATAGATCTCATTGGAATAATGCTTAACACTAGAAATCTCAGCCACCCTACATACCAAATTGTTACTTAACCTTAATATGTGAAAAGCAGGCCAATATCAACAACAACTGTTTGGATAGAATCAGTGAAAGAAATACCAAATAAATTAATGACAGAATGAGCAATCAATAAATTTGGAGAGCGCTGACGCGCTCTCCAAATTTATTCATTGCCAACATAGAAGATGATGGCCAACAAGCATTTAAAGAATGGTGGACATCATAGTCGCCAATCGACACAAAATACCAAGGAAATTAATGTTAGAGGAAGCAATAAATCAATTTGGAGAGCGCTGACGCGCTCTCCAAATTGATTTATTGCCAACATTGAAGATAATGGCCAACAGGCATTTAAAGAATGATGGATAGTATAATCGCCCAGCCAAAATAACATACCAAATAAATTGACGTCAGAAACAGCAGTAAATACATTTGGAGAGCGCTGACGCGCTCTCCAAATGTATTCATTGCCAACATAGAAGCTAATAGTCATGGAGGATTAAAAGGCAATAGATGGCATAGTCGCCAAAACAGAATAACCCATTGACATTACAATTAGGCTACTCGAATTATCATAACGTGAATATTCATGTAGTAATAGGCCTACATGTTTTACTACAACTCTTATTGCTTGAATGATGAAACAAGAGATTCTATGGTAGCACGTCATTGATATCTTTGAGATGGTTCAAATTCTATAAATATCAATTCAAACAGGCAATTCCCCATTGAACCAATGCTTAACCACAGATATGTAAATTGGACTCTCATTGAACCAATGCTTAACACTAGAAATCTCTACTACCCTACCCGCCAGATGTTGCTGGCTTCGCCAGCATGGTCAACTATTACAATACTGTTATCGTCACAGTCAAGTCAATCGGTTGCGTCAGGTTACAGGTCGCACCGTCAATCAATGGTGACTGATTTTTTGAGCATCGATTCATGGTAGGTAGCTTTCTTGAGTCTCCTATTATAGACACTCAAATGTCAACAGTTTAGCCGCAATCTCGCCTTGAAAATCGGCCAAATCTACGTTTCGGAGCTTCTGTAGGCGACAGTGTTTGCGCAGTCATCATGGGACACATGTCAATTGAAAATTCAGCAAATTTAGCATCTTTTCATCGTACAGTTTTTTCAATTTCAACTCCAACTCTGAGTAACAATCTATTGAAGAAAAACAGTGATTTTTCCTTTGGACGGGCCTACATACAAGAGTTTTGAGAAAATTTTATTTCTTAAACTTGGAATACAAAGCTTTAGTGAATGCCTAGACCTCATGAGAAGGTCTAACATTTCATCTCAATGCCAATTCGAACAGAGGCGAAGAAAGATTTTTGAGGGTCAAAATCGAGCCAAATTGTGCACACTTATCCACGCTTAGGAAGGAAGATGGGGGTCTAACATTTCCTGACAGTCAATTTAAGGACAAAATGAAAAAAACTGTCGATCCGTTCATATCAATTTCAACGTGGCAACGAACAATCAACTGGCCGCGCCTGAAGGCGCGGCCAGTTGATTGTTCGTTGCTTTAAAAAAACTATGTTGGTGGGAGAAATTGGCGACACTTCCTCTCCTGAGAGCTTCTTTGGCTATACTTACATCAATCCTAGCTTGTGAGTTGTGCCGCTGACAGCCATGCTAAATGATGGGCGCAATTGTGAAAGTTGAAAAAAGAATCTTGGTTGTTTTCTGGGTATGTCTAAGAAACAAATATTAGATTTTGTCACTTATTACTTAAGAGAGAGATTATTAATTTTTGTCATTATCGATGATTAAATGGTGAAATTGTGGATGTAATTCATATTTAGTTATTCGCATTAAGAAATCTTGAAGATACATCTATTAACTGTTTCAGCTGTTGCATAAAGTTAAGCAGATGCGGTTTTTATCAACTGAACTTATCATTGCTGAACTTCATTATACATAAATCAGATTGAAAACGCAGTACATTGTTATATTTCAAAAAGAACCAAACGATCAAAGCAAACATTGAAAATGAAATTCGATGCACCATATCGGAAGTAGATGTTGGAGTCCCTTCGAATATTCTGGCATTGTGGAATATAGATGGAATTGATAATCCTCACTTTCGCAGAAAATAGAAAGACAAAGACACGATTCACTGAGATATCTATCATTCAAGCCGCCGCACTCGACACAGCAATCACAGCAGTAGAGTCCGCTGCCTCACGTGCGTGGAATGACGGTAAATGAATGTTCTAACATAGTCATCATGGTAAGTGTATGAATCGACGTCACACTGGCAATCATTCGCTGTCTAGACAATAAGGTCAGCGAAGATCGAATTTCAGCCACTCAATGAAGTTTTCATAGTAACGAGATTGGAACAGAAATAGAAATTTGTCAAAGCCTGACCTGCTGATGTGAATCTTTATTGTCAGCTGAGTGAATACAAGAATCTCCGATTTCTGAACGAAACAACTGAGAGGTGGTGAACAGCGCATGAGCAATGTAGCAATATTCCAATGATAGGTGAGCATAGGATGATGAGTGACAACTTTATTTTTATTTAGATTGAGACTAAGCAACTTAGCTTGACATAAATTAAATACTACCTTGGACGGGTTGCAGTCTCTGTAGGGCAAATTTACTTCTACATTGAATGAAAACAGCTATCCACAAGGTAATAAGAATACGCACAGTATTCTCAGTAGTCTGTTATACAAAATTTGTTTTCCATAACTATTAATTAAATACAATTTGTGGTAAAATGTTGAATGAATTATTTCAAGAATATATATGTAAGAGAGGTGTTATTTGCACTTTCATACATATGTTGATTTTTTTTGAGAAAAATCAATGATGCCCTGGTGATTTCTATTATAGATAGACATAACTTCTCTATATTTATCTTCTAAATATAGATAAAACCCGAGATTAACATCTTGGACGGGCTTTCATTCTCTAATGATAACATAACATTAACACAACATACAGTTACATACCTGTAATGCCTTCACATCAATAGTGAATCAATTAACCTTGCATATATTCGCATGGGTCATCCGAAAAGCAAGTATATAGAAATACAGATTTCAGGATTATATAAATTGTATTACTGAGATGTGGAGTATTTAAATAAGTTGTGGGCATGTATTTCGTTTATGTAGCTTCGTAGCATGCACTTTTCCTTGAACAGATAGGTGAAGCGATAACGATAAGGCACCGTAAATTGAAGATGACATTAAGCATGATATGACAATGAAGTCAATAATCACGGATCAAACATATCACAGTCTTGCAGTCATGGGGTCAAGACAGGAAAGACTTGAGATTTGGACCGGGATGATGATATTCATTCAGTCGTTGAATGAAAAAAGGAATTGAGGAGGGGCTTGATGTCAAAATACTGAAACGATGGGACTTTAATAAGGGACAGAAATAAAGCGTAGCTGTATTAAAGAAATCCACGGCAAACATTGATTTTAAGTATAATAATTATTGATGAGGCAAACACAAAACTATGCAGTGTCTTGAAATGCCAATACAAAATGAAGATTAGACATGTCTCATCAGCTGCATTCAAACGCCAACTATCTGACAGTCTCACTGATTTTGGTAGCATAATATCACAGATATATTTCAAAAAAGAACATATATTTGAAACTCTTTATATCAGACAAGAGAAGACAATTTTCTTTGATAATTCAACGGAACCAAAAATACCAATTAGAAAAGCGTAATGAATTATTTTTACCTAACACTATACATGAAAGTACTTCACACCATTCAAAAATAGGATTAATTTACATACAGTATCATAACCAGAAAACGCTAACATTCAAAAATTGTGGCAAAATCAACTCGGACAGGATTGATTATCTCATTCCCACTTTTGTAGTTTACGTAACTTACAGCAGTAATTAATTACTTTGCGAAAGAAATCAGTCATTCCTGTATTCAATAGCCAAAACAAGTTGATGTTTAAATATCCCTCATCAGCTACATACAAACGGTAACTATCAGACAGTTTCGTTAATTTTGCTAACATAATATTGCAAGAATGTTTCAAAAAAGAACATGCATTTGAATCTTATTATATCACACAAGAAAAGAGAATTGCCATCAAGACTGTCCAACGTAATAAATTACCAACAAAAAAAGTATTATGAATTGCTTTCACCTTTCAGCAAACTTGAGAGCACTCCATACTATTCATTAAATAGGATTAACTTGCAGACAGCATCATCATGGGCAAACCCTAACATTCAAAAATGGTGACAAAATCAACCGGGACGGGATTCCGTGTCTCACCCCCACTTGCGTAGTTTTCGATCACAATCATCAGCAAAAAAACCGTTGACATCTGGATGACTCAAAATGAACAGACTAAATAGAAAATTAAGTCGTAAGGGATAGAAAAGAAACATAGCTTTATTAAAAAGATACATAAAGAATCAATTTTCTATAATAATTATTGATGAGCAAAATCTAAAACCAGACAGTGAATTTGAATCTCAAAACCAGTTGATGTTTAAACATCCCTCATCGGCTACATACAAAAGCCAACTGTCAGACAGTCTCACTGATTTTGCTAACATAACATCCCAGATACATTTCAAATATTAACATATATTTGAAACTCTTTATATCAGACGAAAGAATAAAATTTTCTTCGACAATCCAACGGAACCAAAAATACCAATTAGAAAAGCGTAATTCATTACTTTTACCTATCAGTAAACATGAAGGCTCTCCATACCACTCAAAAACAGGATTAACAGACAGACAGCATCATACCGAGCAACCGCTAACATTCAAAAATTGTGGCAAAATCAACTTGGACGGGATTGAATATCTCAGTCCCACTTGCGTAGTTTACGCAACTTACTGCTAGTCACACCATAAGAATACCACTATCGTCATGGTCAAGTCAGTCGGTTGTAACAGGTTACAGGTCGCACCGTCAATCAATGGTGACTGATTTTTTGAGCATCGATTCATGGTAGGTAGCTTTCTTGAGTCTCCTATTATAGACACTCAAATGTCAACAGTTTGGCCGCAATCTCGCCTTGAAAATCGGCCAAATCTACGTTTCGGAGCGTCTGTAGGCGACAGTGTTTGCGCAGTCATCATGGGACACATGTCAATTGAAAATTCAGCAAATTTAGCATCTTTTCATCGTACAGTTTTTTCAATTTCAACTCCAACTCTGAGTAACAATCTATTGAAAAAAAACAGTGACTTTTCCTTTCGACGGGCCTACAGACAAGAGTTTTGAGAAAATTTTAATTCTTAAACTTGGAATACAAAGCTTTAGTGAATGCCTAGACCTCATGAGAAGATCTAACACTTCATCTCAATGCCAATTCGAACAGAGGCGAAGAAAGATTTTTGAGGGTCAAAATCGAGCCAAATTGTGCACACTTATCCACGCTTAGGAAGGAAGATGGGGGTCTAACATTTCCTGACAGTCAATTTAAGGACAAAATGAAAAAAACTGTCGATCCGTTCATATCAATTTCAACGTGGGATTTTTGCTACAGCTCTTCAAAGATAAAACATGGATTTTGGCCATTTTTCAACTGTCACAAACAGAGTTTGCAGTCTACGACATTGAAACTGACATATATTAGAATTGAGGGCATCATACGAAAGTGTGTACTTGAATTTCAGTAATTCGATCACTAACAAGCGTGTGAGAAATTTTCAAAAATGACATAAAATTGTCTCATATTGTTTTAATGATATAAAAGCAACCATGAAATACTAATTGAACCTTCTTATATACACGAGTTTGTTTATTTTTCGCATCTAAATATTATCAGGTAGGTTTCATGCCAATATTTCATAACAACCGCCCAATAAATCATATTTATATTACAATAAATGGACATTACTTATGACCATTTAAATAGTGGTACAAGAAATTCAACACGCCTGTAGAAATGAGAATACGCAGCTCTGCAGTTATGCATATACAATGGAATTTTTAGAGTTATGAACGAAATACTATCAGGAATTTTATACATCTTAAATAAAAATAAATATTTTTCCATTTTTTCATTCAATTTTCAAGGTATAGGAAGAGGAGGCAAGTTAGCAATCTAGGTTTCTAAAAATTTTGTTCCAAATATGGAAAGCGTCAACTTGGCAATGTGAAGATGAAGAGAGAGGGAGAAGTAGAAGTCTATGCCATGATGACATAGCTTCGAAGTCTAACATTGATCAAATGCTATAATTCCTATTTCAAATCGATAGATCTCATTGGAATAATGCTTAACACTAGAAATCTCAGCCACCCTACCTACCAAATGGTTACTTAACCTTAATATGTGAAAAGCAGGCCAATATCAACAACAGCTGTTTGGATTGAATCAGTGAAAGAAATACCAAATAAATTAATGACAGAATGAGCAATGAATAAATTTGGAGAGCGCTGACGCGCTCTCCAAATTTATTCATTCCCAACATAGAAGTTAATGGCCATCAAGGATTTAAAGAATGATGGATAGTATAGTCGCCAATCGACACAAAATACCAAGGAAATTAATGTTAGAGGAAGCAATAAATCAATTTGGAGAGCGCTGACGCGCTCTCCAAATTGATTTATTGCCAACGTAGAAGATAATGGCCAACAGGCATTTAAAGAGTGATGGATAGTATAATCGCCCAACCGACTTAACATACGAAATAGATGAACGTCAGAAGCAGCAATGAATACATTTAGAGAGCGCTGACGCGCTCTCCAAATGTATTCATTGCCATCATAGAAGCTAATATCCAAGGAGGAATTTAAGGAAATAGATAGCATAGTCGCCAAAACAAAATAACCCATTGACATTACAATTAGGCTACTCGAATTATCATAACGTGAATACTCAAGTAGTATTTTCATGCAGTAATACATGTTTTACTACAACTTTTATTGCTTGAATGATGAAACAATGGATTCTATGGTAATACGTCATTGATATCTTTGACATGGTTCAAATTCTATAAATATCAATACAAATATGCAATTCCTCATTGACCCAATGCTTAACCACAGATATGTAAATTGCACTCTCATTGAACCAATGCTTAACACTAGAAATCTCTACTACCCTACCCGCCAGATGTTGCTGGCTTCGCCAGCATGGTCACACCATAAGAATACCACTATCGTCATGGTCAAGTCAGTCGGTTGTAACAGGTTACAGGTCGCACCGTCAATCAATGGTGACTGATTTTTTGAGCATCGATTCATGGTAGGTAGCTTTCTTGAGTCTCCTATTATAGACACTCAAATGTCAACAGTTTGGCCGCAATCTCGCCTTGAAAATCGGCCAAATCTACGTTTCGGAGCGTCTGTAGGCGACAGTGTTTGCGCAGTCATCATGGGACACATGTCAATTGAAAATTCAGCAAATTTAGCATCTTTTCATCGTACAGTTTTTTCAATTTCAACTCCAACTCTGAGTAACAATCTATTGAAAAAAAACAGTGACTTTTCCTTTCGACGGGCCTACAAACAAGAGTTTTGAGAAAATTTTAATTCTTAAACTTGGAATACAAAGCTTTAGTGAATGCCTCGACCTCATGAGAAGATCTAACGCTTCATCTCAATGCCAATTCGAACAGAGGCGAAGAAAGATTTTTGAGGGTCAAAATCGAGCCAAATTGTGCACACTTATCCACGCTTAGGAAGGAAGATGGGGGTCTAACATTTCCTGACAGTCAATTTAAGGACAAAATGAAAAAAACTGTCGATCCGTTCCTATCAATTTCAACGTGGGATTTTTGGTACAGCTGTTCAAAGATAAAACATGGATTTTGGCCCTTTTTCAACTGTCAGCAACAGAGTTTGCAGTCTACGACATTGAAACTGACATATATCAGAATTGAGGGCATCATACGAAAATGTGTTGTTGAATTTCAGTGATTAGCCCATTGACATGGGTGTGAGAAATTTTCGAAAATGACATAAAATTGTCTCATATTGTTTTAATGATATAAAAGCAACCATGAAATACTAATTGAACCTTCTTATATACACGAGTTTGTTTATTTTTCGCATCTAAATATTATCAGGTAGGTTTCATGCCAATATTTCATAACAAGCGCCCAATAAATCATATTTATATTACAATAAATAGACATTAATTATGACCATTTAAATAATGGTATAAGAAATTCAACACGCCTGTATAAATGAGAATACGCAGCTCTGCAGTTATGCATATACAATGGAATTTTTAGAGTTATGAACGAAATACTATCAGGAATTTTATACATCTTAAATAAAAATAAATATTTTTCCATTTTTTCATTCAATTTTCAAGGTATAGGAAAAGGAGGCAAGTTAGCAATCTAGGTTTCTAAAAATTTTGTTCCAAATATGGAAAGCGTCAACTTGGCAATGTGAAGATGAAGAGAGAGGGAGAAGTAGAAGTCTATGCCATGATGACATAGCTTCGAAGTCTAACATTGATCAAATGCTATAATTCCTATTTCAAATCGATAGATCTCATTGGAATAATGCTTAACACTAGAAATCTCAGCCACCCTACCTACCAAATGGTTACTTAACCTTAATATGTGAAAAGCAGGCCAATATCAACAACAGCTGTTTGGATTGAATCAGTGAAAGAAATACCAAATAAATTAATGACAGAATGAATGAGCAATGAATAAATTTGGAGAGCGCTGACGCGCTCTCCTAATTTATTCATTCCCAACATAGAAGTTAATGGCCATCAAGGATTTAAAGAATGATGGATAGTATAGTCGCCAATCGACACAAAATACCAAGGAAATTAATGTTAGAGGAAGCAATAAATCAATTTGGAGAGCGCTGACGCGCTCTCCAAATTTATTCATTGCCAACATAGAAGATGATGGCCAACAAACATTTAAAGAGTGATGGATAGTATAATCGCCCAACCAACATAACATACCAAGTTACCAAGTAAATGAACGTCAGAAGGAGCAATGAATACATTTGGAGAGCGCTGACGCGCTCTCCAAATGTATTCATTGCCATCATAGAAGCTAATATCCAAGGAGGATATTAAGGGAATAGATAGCATAGTCGCCAAAACAAAATAACCCATTCACATGACAATTAGGCTACTCGAATTATCATAACGTGAATACTCATGTAGTATTTTCATGTAGTAATTCATGTAATATTACAACTCTTATTGCTTGAATGATGAAACAAGAGATTCTATGGTAATACGTCATTGATATCTTTGAGATGGTTCAAATTCTATAAATATCAATACAAGTATTCAATTCCTCATTGACCCAATGCTTAACCACAGATATGTTATTTGGCCTCTCATTGAAATAATGCTTAACACTAGAAATCTCTGCTACCCTACCCGACAGATGTTGCTGGCTTCGCCAGCATGGTCAACTATTACAATACTGTTATCGTCACAGTCAAGTCAGTCGGTTTGTAACAGGTTACAGGTCGCACCGTCAATCAATGGTGACTGATTTTTTGAGCATCGATTCATGGTAGGTAGCTTTCTTGAGTCTCCTATTATAGACAATCAAATGTCAACAGTTTGGCCGCAATCTCGCCTTGAAAATCGGCCAAATCTACGTTTCGGAGCGTCTGTAGGCGACAGTGTTTGCGCAGTCATCATGGGACACATGTCAATTGAAAATTCAGCAAATTTAGCATCTTTTCATCGTACAGTTTTTTCAATTTCAACTCCAACTCTGAGTAACAATCTATTGAAAAAAAACAGTGACTTTTCCTTTCGACGGGCCTACAAACAAGAGTTTTGAGAAAATTTTAATTCTTAAACTTGGAATACAAAGCTTTAGTGAATGCCTCGACCTCATGAGAAGATCTAACACTTCATCTCAATGCCAATTCGAACAGAGGCGAAGAAAGATTTTTGAGGGTCAAAATCGAGCCAAATTGTGCACACTTATCCACGCTTAGGAAGGAAGATGGGGGTCTAACATTTCCTGACAGTCAATTTAAGGACAAAATGAAAAAAACTGTCGATCCGTTCATATCAATTTCAACGTGGGATTTTTGGTACAGCTCTTCAAAGATAAAACATGGATTTTGGCCATTTTTCAACTGTCAGCAACAGAGTTTGCAGTCTACGACATTGAAACTGACATATATTAGAATTGAGGGCATCATACGAAAGTGTGTACTTCAATTTCAGTGATTCGCCCATAGAAATGGGTGTGAGAATTTTTCAAAAATGACATAAAATTGTTTCATATTGATTTAATAGCATAAAAGCAACCTTGAAATACTAATTGAACCTTCTTATATACACGAGTTTGTTTATTTTTCGCATCTAAATATTATCAGGTAGGTTTCATGCCAATATTTCATAACAAGCGCCCAATAAATCATATTTATATTACAATAAATAGACATTAATTATGACCATTTAAATAATGGTATAAGAAATTCAACACGCCTGTATAAATGAGAATACGCAGCTCTGCAGTTATGCATACACAATGGAATTTTTAGAGTTATGAACGAAATACTATCAGGAATTTTATACATCTTAAATAAAAATAAATATTTTTCCATTTTATCATTCAATTTTCAAGGCATAGGAAGAGGAGGCAAGTTAGCAATCTATGTTTCTAAAAATTTTATTCCAAATATGGAAAGCGTCAACTTGGCAATGTGAAGATGAAGAGAGAGGGAGAAGTAGAAGTCTATGCCATGATGACATAGCTTCGAAGTCTAACATTGATCAAATGCTATAATTCCTATTTCAAATCGATGGATCTCATTGGAATAATGCTTAACACTAGAAATCTCAGCCACCCTACCTACCAAATGGTTACTTAACCTTAATATGTGAAAAGCGGGCCAATATCAACAACAGCTGTTTGGATGGAATCAGTGAAAGAAATACCAAATAAATTAATGACAGAATGAGCAATGAATGAACTTGGAGAGCGCTGACGCGCTCTCCAAATTTATTCATTCCCAACATAGAAGTTAATGGCCATCAAGGATTTAAAGAATGATGGATAGTATAGTCGCCAATCAACACAAAATACCAAGGAAATCAATGTTAGAAGAAGCAATAAATCAATTTGGAGAGCGCTGACGCGCTCTCCAAATTGATTTATTGCCAACATTGAAGATAATGGCCAACAGGCATTTAAAGAGTGATGGATAGTATAATCGCCCAACCGACTTAACATACGAAATAGATGAACGTCAGAAGCAGCAATGAATACATTTAGAGAGCGCTGACGCGCTCTCCAAATGTATTCATTGCCATCGTAGAAGCTAACATCGAAGGGGGATTTTAAGGGAATAGATTGCATAGTCGCCAAAACAAAATAACCCATTGACATTACAATTAGGCTACTCGAATTATCATAACATGAATACTCATGTGGTAATACATGTTTTACTACAACTTTTATTGCTTGAATGATGAAACAAAAGATTCTATGGTAATACGTCATTGATATCTTTGAGATGGTTCAAATTCTATAAATATCAATACAAACAGGCAATTCCCCATTGAACCAATGCTTAACCACAGATATGTAAATTGGACTCTCATTGAACCAATGCTTAACACTAGAAATCTCTACTACCCTACCCGCCAGATGTTGCTGGCTTCGCCAGCATGGTCAAACTATAATAATGTCACTATCGTCATGGTCAAGTCAGTCGGTTGCGTCAGGTTACAGGTCGCACCGTCAATCAATGGTGACTGATTTTTTGAGCATCGCTTCATGGTAGGTAGCTTTCTTGAGTCTCCTATTATAGACACTCAAATGCCAACAGTTTAGCCGCAATCTCGCCTTGAAAATCGGCCAAATCTACGTTTCGGAGCGTCTGTAGGCGACAGTGTTTGCGCAGTCATCATGGGACACATGTCAATTGAAAATTCAGCAAATTTAGCATCTTTTCATCGTACAGTTTTTTCAATTTCAACTCCAACTCTGAGTAACAATCTATTGAAAAAAAACAGTGACTTTTCCTTTCGACGGGCCTACAAACAAGAGTTTTGAGAAAATTTTAATTCTTAAACTTGGAATACAAAGCTTTAGTGAATGCCTCGACCTCATGAGAAGGGCTAACACTTCATCTCAATGCCAATTCGAACAGAGGCGAAGAAAGATTTTTGAGGGTCAAAATCGAGCCAAATTGTGCACACTTATCCACGCTTAGGAAGGAAGATGGGGGTCTGACATTTCCTGACAGTCAATTTAAGGACAAAATGAAAAAAACTGTCGATCCGTTCATATCAATTTCAACGTGGGATTTTTGGTACAGCTCTTCAAAGATAAAACATGGATTTTGGCCATTTTTCAACTGTCAGCAACAGAGTTTGCAGTCTACGACATTGAAACTGACATATATTAGAATTGAGGGCATCATACGAAAGTGTGTACTTGAATTTCAGTGATTAGCCCATTGACATGGGTATGAGAAATTTTCAAAAATGACATAAAATTGTCTAATATTGTTTTAATGATATAAAAGCAACCATGAAATACTAATTGAACCTTCTTATATACACGAGTTTGTTTATTTTCGCATCTAAATATTATCAGGTAGGTTTCATGCCAATATTTCATAACAAGCGCCCAATAAATCATATTTATATTACAATAAATAGACAATAATTATGACCATTTAAATAATGGTACAAGAAATTCAACACGCCTACATTAATGAGAATACGCAGCTCTGCAGTTATGCATATACAATGGAATTTTTAGAGTTATCAACGAAATACTATCAGGAATTTTATACATCTTAAATAAAAATAAATATTTTTCCATTTTTTCATTCAATTTTCAAGGCATAGGAAGAGAAGACAAGTTAGAAGTCTAGGTTTCTGTAAATTTTGTTCCAAATATGGAAAGCGTCAACTTGGCAATGTGAAGATGAAGAGAGAGGGAGAAGTAGAAGTCTATGCCATGATGACATAGCTTCGAAGTCTAACATTGATCAAATGCTATAATTCCTATTTCAAATCGATGGATCTCATTGGAATAATGCTTAACACTAGAAATCTCAGCCACCCTACCTACCAAATGGTTACTTAACCTTAATATGTGAAAAGCGGGCCAATATCAACAACAGCTGTTTGGATGGAATCAGTGAAAGAAATACCAAATAAATTAATGACAGAATGAATGAGCAATGAATAAATTTGGAGAGCGCTGACGCGCTCTCCAAATTTATTCATTCCCAACATAGAAGTTAATGGCCATCAAGGATTTAAAGAATGGTGGACATCATAGTCGCCAATCGACACAAAATACCAAGGAAATTAATGTTAGAAGAAACAATAAATAAATTTGGAGAGCGCTGACGCGCTCTCCAAATTCATTTATTGCCAACATTGAAGATAATGGCCAACAGGCATTTAAAGAGTGATGGATAGTATAATCGCCCAACCAACATAACATACCAAGTAAATGAACGTCAGAAGGAGCAATGAATACATTTGGAGAGCGCTGACGCGCTCTCCAAATGTATTCATTGCCATCATAGAAGCTAATATCCAAGGAGGATATTAAGGGAATAGATAGCATAGTCGTCAAAACAAAATAACCCATTGACATTACAATTAGGCTACTCGAATTATCATAACGTGAATACTCAAGTAGTATTTTCATGTAGTAATACATGTTTTACTACAACTTTTATTGCTTGAATGATGAAACAAAAGATTCTATGGTAATACGTCATTGATATCTTTGAGATGATTCAAATTCTATAAATATCAATACAAATATGCAATTCCTCATTGAGCCAATGCTTAACCACAGATATGTAAATTGGACTCTCATTGAACCAATGCTTAACACTAGAAATCTCTACTACCCTACCCGCCAGATGTTGCTGGCTTCGCCAGCATGGTCAAACTATAATAATGTCACTATCGTCATGGTCAAGTCAGTCGGTTGTAACAGGTTACAGGTCGCACCGTCAATCAATGGTGACTGATTTTTTGAGCATCGATTCATGTTAGGTAGCTTTCTTGAGTCTCCTATTATAGACACTCAAATGTCAACAGTTTGGCCGCAATCTCGCCTTGAAAATCGGCCAAATCTACGTTTCGGAGCTTCTGTAGGCGACAGTGTTTGCGCAGTCATCATGGGACACATGTCAATTGAAAATTCAGCAAATTTAGCATCTTTTCATCGTACAGTTTTTTCAATTTCAACTCCAACTCTGAGTAACAATCTATTGAAAAAAAACAGTGACTTTTCCTTTCGACGGGCCTACAAACAAGAGTTTTGAGAAAATTTTAATTCTTAAACTTGGAATACAAAGCTTTAGTGAATGCCTCGACCTCATGAGAAGGGCTAACACTTCATCTCAATGCCAATTCGAACAGAGGCGAAGAAAGATTTTTGAGGGTCAAAATCGAGCCAAATTGTGCACACTTATCCACGCTTAGGAAGGAAGATGGGGGTCTGACATTTGCTGACAGTCAATTTAAGGACAAAATGAAAAAAACTGTCGATCCGTTCATATCAATTTCAACGTGGGATTTTTGGTACAGCTCTTCAAAGATAAAACATGGATTTTGGCCATTTTTCAACTGTCAGCAACAGAGTTTGCAGTCTACGACATTGAAACTGACATATATTAGAATTGAGGGCATCATACAAAAGTGTGTACTTGAATTTCATTGATTAGCCCATTGACATGGGTATGAGAAATTTTCAAAAATGACATAAAATTGTCTAATATTGTTTTAATGATATAAAAGCAACCATGAAATACTAATTGAACCTTCTTATATACACGAGTTTGTTTATTTTTCGCATCTAAATATTATCAGGTAGGTTTCATGCCAATATTTCATAACAAGCGCCCAATAAATCATATTTATATTACAATAAATAGACATTAATTATGACCATTTAAATAATGGTACAAGAAATTCAACACGCCTACATTAATGAGAATACGCAGCTCTGCAGTTATGCATATACAATGGAATTTTTAGAGTTATGAACGAAATACTATCAGGAATTTTATACATCTTAAATAAAAATAAATATTTTTCCATTTTATCATTCAATTTTCATTCTAGAGGAAGAGAAGACAAGTTAGAAGTCTAGGTTTCTAAAAATTTTATTCCAAATATGGAAAGCGTCAACTTGGCAATGTGAAGATGAAGAGAGAGGGAGAAGTAGAAGTCTATGCCATGATGACATAGCTTCGAAGTCTAACATTGATCAAATGCTATAATTCCTATTTCAAATCGATGGATCTCATTGGAATAATGCTTAACACTAGAAATCTCAGCCACCCTACCTACCAAATGGTTACTTAACCTTAATATGTGAAAAGCGGGCCAATATCAACAACAGCTGTTTGGATGGAATCAGTGAAAGAAATACCAAATAAATTAATGACAGAATGAGGAATGAATAAATTTGGAGAGCGCTGACGCGCTCTCCAAATTTATTCATTCCCAACATAGAAGTTAATGGCCATCAAGGATTTAAAGGATGATGGACAATATAGTCGCCAATCAACACGAAATACCAAGGAAAATCAATGTTAGAAGAAGCAATAGATAAATTTGGAGAGCGCTGACGCGCTCTCCAAATTTATTTATTGCCAACAAGCATTTTAAGAATGATGGATAGTATAATCGCCCAGCCAACATAACATACCAAGTAAATGAACGTCAAAAGCAGGAATGAATACATTTGGAGAGCGCTAACGCGCTCTCCAAATGTATTCATTGCCATCATAGAAGCTAATATCCAAGGAGGAATTTAAGGAAATATGTAGCATAGTCGCCAAAACAAAATAACCCATTGACATTACAATTAGGCTACTCGAATTATCATAACGTGAATACTTATGTAGTATTTTCATGTAGTAATACATGTTTTACTACAACTTTTATTGCTTGAATGATGAAACAAAAGATTCTATGGTAATACGTCATTGATATCTTTGAGATGATTCAAATTCTATAAATATCAATACAAATATGCAATTCCTCATTGAGCCAATGCTTAACCACAGATATGTAAATTGGACTCTCATTGAAACAATGCTTAACACTAGAAATCTCTACTACCCTACCCGCCAGATGTAGCTTGCTTCGCAAGCTCTGTCACACCATAAGAATACCACTATCGTCATGGTCAAGTCAGTCGGTTGCGTCAGGGTACAGGTCGCACCGTCAATCAATGGTGACTGATTTTTTGAGCATCGATTCATGGTAGGTAGCTTTCTTGAGTCTCCTATTATAGACACTCAAATGTCAACAGTTTGGCCGCAATCTCGCCTTGAAAATCGGCCAAATCTACGTTTCGGAGCTTATGTAGGCGACAGTGTTTGCGCAGTCATCATGGGACACATGTCAATTGAAAATTCAGCAAATTTAGCATCTTTTCATCGTACAGTTTTTTCAATTTCAACTCCAACTCTGAGTAACAATCTATTGAAAAAAAACAGTGACTTTTCCTTTCGACGGGCCTACAAACAAGAGTTTTGAGAAAATTTTAATTCTTAAACTTGGAATACAAAGCTTTAGTGAATGCCTCGACCTCATGAGAAGGGCTAACACTTCATCTCAATGCCAATTCGAACAGAGGCGAAGAAAGATTTTTGAGGGTCAAAATCGAGCCAAATTGTGCACACTTATCCACGCTTAGGAAGGAAGATGGGGGTCTGACATTTGCTGACAGTCAATTTAAGGACAAAATGAAAAAAACTGTCGATCCGTTCATATCAATTTCAACGTGGGATTTTTGGTACAGCTCTTCAAAGATAAAACATGGATTTTGGCCATTTTTCAACTGTCAGCAACAGAGTTTGCAGTCTACGACATTGAAACTGACATATATTAGAATTGAGGGCATCATACGAAAGTATGTACTTGAATTTCATTGATTAGCCCATTGACATGGGTATGAGAAATTTTCAAAAATGACATAAAATTGTCTAATATTGTTTTAATGATATAAAAGCAACCATGAAATACTAATTGAACCTTCTTATATACACGAGTTTGTTTATTTTCGCATCTAAATATTATCAGGTAGGTTTCATGCCAATATTTCATAACAAGCGCCCAATAAATCATATTTATATTACAATAAATAGACAATAATTATGACCATTTAAAGAATGGTACAAGAAATTCAACACGCCTACATTAATGAGAATACGCAGCTCTGCAGTTATGCATATACAATGGAATTTTTAGAGTTATCAACGAAATACTATCAGGAATTTTATACATCTTAAATAAAAATAAATATTTTTCCATTTTTTCATTCAATTTTCATTCTAGAGGAAGAGAAGACAAGTTAGAAGTCTAGGTTTCTGTAAATTTTGTTCCAAATATGGAAAGCGTCAACTTGGTAATGTGAAGAGGAAGAGAGAGAGAGAAGTAGAAGTCTATGCCATGATGACATAGCTTCGAAGTCTAACATTGATCAAATGCTATAATTCCTATTTCAAATCGATGGATCTCATTGGAATAATGCTTAACACTAGAAATCTCAGCCACCCTACCTACCAAATGGTTACTTAACCTTAATATGTGAAAAGCGGGCCAATATCAACAACAGCTGTTTGGATGGAATCAGTGAAAGAAATACCAAATAAATTAATGACAGAATGAGCAATGAATGAACTTGGAGAGCGCTGACGCGCTCTCCAAATTTATTCATTCCCAACATAGAAGTTAATGGCCATCAAGGATTTAAAGAATGATGGATAGTATAGTCGCCAATCAACACAAAATACCAAGGAAATCAATGTTAGAAGAAGCAATAAATCAATTTGGAGAGCGCTGACGCGCTCTCCAAATTTATTTATTGCCAGCATAGAAGGTGATGGCCAACAAACATTTAAAGAATGATGGATAGTATAATCTCCCAACCGACTTAACATACCAAATAAATGAACGTCAGAAGCAGCAATGAATACATTTGGAGAGCGCTAACGCGCTCTCCAAATGTATTCATTGCCATCATAGAAGCTAATATCCAAGGAGGAATTTAAGGAAATAGATAGCATAGTCGCCAAAACAAAATAACCCATTGACATTACAATTAGGCTACTCGAATTATCATAACATGAATACTCATGTGGTAATACATGTTTTACTACAACTTTTATTGCTTGAATGATGAAACAAAAGATTCTATGGTAATACGTCATTGATATCTTTGAGATGATTCAAATTCTATAAATATCAATACAAATATGCAATTCCTCATTGAGCCAATGCTTAACCACAGATATGTAAATTGGACTCTCATTGGAATAATGCTTAACACTAGAAATCTCTACTACCCTACCCGCCAGATGTAGCTTGCTTCGCAAGCTCTGTCACACCATAAGAATACCACTATCGTCATGGTCAAGTCAGTCGGTTGTAACAGGTTACAGGTCGCACCGTCAATCAATGGTGACTGATTTTTTGAGCATCGATTCATGGTAGGTAGCTTTCTTGAGTCTCCTATTATAGACAATCAAATGTCAACAGTTTGGCCGCAATCTCGCCTTGAAAATCGGCCAAATCTACGTTTCGGAGCTTATGTAGGCGACAGTGTTTGCGCAGTCATCATGGGACACATGTCAATTGAAAATTCAGCAAATTTAGCATCTTTTCATCGTACAGTTTTTTCAATTTCAACTCCAACTCTGAGTAACAATCTATTGAAAAAAAACAGTGACTTTTCCTTTCGACGGGCCTACAAACAAGAGTTTTGAGAAAATTTTAATTTTTAAACTTGGAATACAAAGCTTTAGTGAATGCCTCGACCTCATGAGAAGATCTAACACTTCATCTCAATGCCAATTCGAACAGAGGCGAAGAAAGATTTTTGAGGGTCAAAATCGAGCCAAATTGTGCACACTTATCCACGCTTAGGAAGGAAGATGGGGGTCTAACATTTCCTGACAGTCAATTTAAGGACAAAATGAAAAAAACTGTCGATCCGTTCATATCAATTTCAACGTGGGATTTTTGGTACAGCTCTTCAAAGATAAAACATGGATTTTGGCCATTTTTCAACTGTCAGCAACAGAGTTTGCAGTCTACGACATTGAAACTGACATATATTAGAATTGAGGGCATCATACGAAAATGTGTTGTTGAATTTCATTGATTCGCCCATAGAAATGGGTGTGAGAAATTTTCAAAAATGACATAAAATTGCCTCATTTTGTTTTAATGATATAAAAGCAACCATGAAATACTAATTGAACCTTCTTATATACACGACTTTGTTTATTTTTCGCATCTAAATATTATCGGGTAGGTTTCATGCCATTATTATCATGTCAACCACCCAATAAATCATATTTATATCACAATAAATAGACATTAATTATGACCATTTAAATAATGGTGCAAGAAATTCAACACGCCTACATTAATGAGAATACGCAGCTCTGCAGTTATACATATACAATGGAATTTTTAGAGTTATGAACGAAATACTATCAGGAATTTTATACATCTTAAATAAAAATAAATATTTTTCCATTTTTTCATTCAATTTTCAAGGTATAGGAAAAGGAGGCAAGTTAGCAATCTAGGTTTCTAAAAATTTTGTTCCAAATATGGAAAGCGTCAACTTGGCAATGTGAAGATGAAGAGAGAGGGAGAAGTAGAAGTCTATGCCATGATGACATAGCTTCGAAGTCTAACATTGATCAAATGCTATAATTCCTATTTCAAATCGATAGATCTCATTGGAATAATGCTTAACACTAGAAATCTCAGCCACCCTACCTACCAAATGGTTACTTAACCTTAATATGTGAAAAGCAGGCCAATATCAACAACAGCTGTTTGGATTGAATCAGTGAAAGAAATACCAAATAAATTAATGACAGAATGAATGAGCAATGAATAGCTCTCCTAATTTATTCATTCCCAACATAGAAGTTAATGGCCATCAAGGATTTAAAGAATGATGGATAGTATAGTCGCCAATCGACACAAAATACCAAGGAAATTAATGTTAGAGGAAGCAATAAATCAATTTGGAGAGCGCTGACGCGCTCTCCAAATTGATTTATTGCCAACGTAGAAGATGATGGCCAATAAATATTTAAAGAGTGATGGATAGTATAATCGCCCAACCGACTTAACATACCAAATAAATTAACGTCAGAAGCAGCAATGAATACATTTGGAGAGCGCTGACGCGCTCTCCAAATGTATTCATTGCCATCATAGAAGCTAATATCAAAGGAGGAATTAAGGGAATAGATAGCATAGTCGTCAAAACAAAATAACCCATTGACATTACAATTAGGCTACTCGAATTATCATAACGTGAATACTCAAGTAGTATTTTCATGCAGTAATACATGTTTTACTACAACTTTTATTGCTTGAATGATGAAACAATGGATTCTATGGTAATACGTCATTGATATCTTTGACATGGTTCAAATTCTATAAATATCAATACAAATATGCAATTCCTCATTGAGCCAATGCTTAACCACAGATATGTAAATTGACTCGCATTGGAATAATGCTTAACACTAGAAATCTCTACTACCCTACCCGCCAGATGTTGCTGGCTTCGCCAGCATGGTCACACCATAAGAATACCACTATCGTCATGGTCAAGTCAGTCGGTTGTAACAGGTTACAGGTCGCACCGTCAATCAATGGTGACTGATTTTTTGAGCATCGATGGATGGTAGGTAGCTTTCTTGAGTCTCCTATTATAGACACTCAAATGTCAACAGTTTGGCCGCAATCTCGCCTTGAAAATCGGCCAAATCTACGTTTCGGAGCGTCTGTAGGCGACAGTGTTTGCGCAGTCATCATGGGACACATGTCAATTGAAAATTCAGCAAATTTAGCATCTTTTCATCGTACAGTTTTTTCAATTTCAACTCCAACTCTGAGTAACAATCTATTGAAAAAAAACAGTGACTTTTCCTTTCGACGGGCCTACATACAAGAGTTTTGAGAAAATTTTAATTCTTAAACTTGGAATACAAAGCCTTAGTGAATGCCTAGACCTCATGAGAAGATCTAACGCTTCATCTCAATACCAATTCGAACAGAGGCGAAGAAAGATTTTTGAGGGTCAAAATCGAGCCAAATTGTGCACACTTATCCACGCTTAGGAAGGAAGATGGGGGTCTAACATTTCCTGACAGTCAATTTAAGGACAAAATGAAAAAAACTGTCGTTTAGTTGATGAAAACATGACCGCAAAAATTTTTGCGGTAAAAAAAAAACTATGTTGGTGGAGCATTTTGGCGACACGGCTCCTTGCTATGCATTTTATGCATGAGCCAAGATGCCGGTTTTTAGAGAGATCCGTAAGATGTAGCTAGCTATTGGGCGCAAGTTAATGATATGTATATAACTTCTTTAAGTCAAGCTGATCGCATACATAATTTATCTTAATGAAATGTTTTTTTGATTTTAATGTATTATTTACGAATTAAAAAGCACAAAATTAACTGTGTTTTTAAGTGAAGCTGAACAATGACTTACATAAAGAATCAAGTGATCATTTTTTTGATGTATGTAAGTCATAGGCCGATATAATAAATTATTTAACCAATCGCATATTGTTAAGAGGGTGCTATTAATGTAAATGATAGTAGCTTCTTTATCAATTATTGTACAAAAAGAAGAACACATTACATATATATTTTTCAATTTAACATCATAAGGAAACATTTATCGCTGGACAATATCATAGTAATGATATAATTCCAAGTCGCATTGTTGTTTCAAATATACATTCATCAGATGTGAAAATAATTGTTGAAAAAAGTCAGACAATATTCACTGCAGAATATCATAACTGATTATGAATTGTCATCATCATTGGTTCCCACGATTTCGATGATGTCTTGCAGAGACGAGAACGATTGAAAATTCCTGAAGTGATCATTGATTTACATGGTTAAGAAATATAGAACAGTCTAACACTCACAATAGTGATAACGAACATAGAGGGAGTCAATTGATAATCGATTGAATAGCAATTGGAGCAACGGTGTTGTATGACCATTTCACTAACTGGAGTCACGCCTGCATTCTGACGAACTTGGATCCACTTAACAAATGCTCCCTCTACGGTATGATATTAATTGACTGAGTGTAAATAAGGAACAGTCTATTTCTATCATACAAGCACTTGCAGTATCAAACATTGCACGTGCTTGGCCAATCACACAAGCCGACAAAAGACAATTATCTCCACCTCAATCTCTATCATTCCCTCTCTTTATGTACAATGGCTGAGGGAATCATACAAGGAGTGCGGTCATATCACATCTGGATACCGAAAACAAACACAATGGAGTTCTTCTCTATTAGCAATACAGTGAGACGAATCACACATATGGATGGAAAGATAGCAGATAATTTTATGACCTATTCCAAGTGAGTTCTGTTATACTGTTTAGTAAAATGATAAAAGAAAAAGATGCTAAGAAATTAAATTCAAAGCATTACTATAGAAGATGGAATATTTCATGAATTTTTGTTTTATTCAATATTCAGTTGAAACAGAGTGATAATTCTTATCGTATTCATGCATGTGGTACAAAGTCTTACAATTGACTCAATATCTTCAGAAATGAAGGAAAATAAGAATATGTTTGTCAAAATAAGATTACATTGAAATTGATCAGAATAAATTGATATTTTATACATTTTATAATTAATATGGGGAAGGATGAGAATTGTCCACAGAATTCATCGAGGACCCGTATACCTGTCTACATTTTTTCGATATGGGGTCCTTTGAATTGAAATATGAAATTACACCGGCGCCCATTTTACGGCATATTCTCTACTTACATATAATATGCCCGACTATGTATGGACAATGAGATGGAGAAAAATTGAATGGAAATCATTACCCAATAACAGCTATATAAAATGTCACGATAAATATAATGTGGCATTTGCAGCATTTGAAAAAAATTTATAATATGAATGAAATAATGAGATAATTATGAAAACATGATCAAAGAAATATATGCAATGCATAACCGCGAGCATATTTGAAACGATATCGATTACTATGTTCAAATGAGGCTATAGTTATAGATATCCTAATTCAAAAATGCTGATAAGGGCATTGCAAAATGAATGTGAATCTATGGTGAAATCATAGTGGTCAATGTTGCAAAATACACAATCCACAATACACAGATATCAATGATGGATTTCAAATGTTTGAATGTCAAAGCATTTCTAGAAATTATCCAAGATATTTTTTCAAAAAAGTTGACACGTCGAATTGCATCAGATTTCAAAAAATTCAGTAACTTATTGAATTCAAAGAAAAATTATCATAGATTTCTTGAAGAAATTGGCCATTCTTGCATTTGTCATAATTTTGAATTACGACATTTCCATGATTACGCACCTACGAAATAGAATGTGATTAACGTTGATGCTATATTGCGAAAGTACCAGTCGATAGATTCATTTTTTGGAACAGACGGTCATCAATGAATAGAGGTAAAAACAGATAATTTAATATGCATGATTATACATTATTCAGGGTGATGATATTTAAATTTCAGGTCATTGTACAACGGAGATTATTGATTGCAATGATGGATTCAATATATGAAGACGAAATTACATATATGGAGCAATTCGGAAGAAGATAATGGAAACTTGAAGCGAAAAGCAAGCAAATATACATGTAAAGTAAGATCATTTTCTATAATATGAAATGAGTATTCATCATATGAAGAGGTTGTTAGTGAATAAGTACAGTAAATGCACTCATGCATTTGATGGTAAACATGTAAGTGTGATAATTTCTACGAATACTCATAGTGAATGAGGTCAAGTAGAAAATCTACAATATATTACAATTAGAAACATTAGAGGAAACAAGATGAGATAATCAACAATGAATTAGAAGAAGTGAACATTGGTTCGGTTTAAATGCTTCAAGTAGAGAGACGTGAACTTTGTATGTCGATATATGTATAATGGAATATGATGTAATCAAACAGGGATATGAGTCCCATGGGTCGAATATACATAATACTACATTAAGGAGAGAGTATTGAAAATACGTAAGAAAGATATTTGTATAGTAATTTGAAGGGTATTTTGAAAATAAGAAGGAGGAATGTGTTACCGAATGAAAAGGAAATTTTCTTTTTGTATTAATTGGAAAAGGAAATGCATGGGATGGAAGATTTTACAAAACATTAAATTTGCTGGTGAGAAATTTTGTTAATGTTTGCATGACTGATATTTCTATGATAAGAAAATTAATTATTTGACCCCCCTCCCACATGAAAATAATAAAATTAGACCCCAATGACACATAGGGGAGTGATTCATAGGGCATTGCATACAAAAACATAATAAAGAAAGAAAGTAAACACAGAAACAGATTGATGACTAACTGTTCATATCATCGAAATCAAATAGTGAATAACTTGAGGTTTGGAAATCAATTATGCAGCCATGGCATCTGGAAAGGAAGGAATTGAGGCGAGGAAGTAAATGAGGACAGTCTTGCAGTCTCGGAATGTGCGAGGAAAGGACTTGAGGTTAGGAAATTAGTGAGGACAGTGTGGCAGAAATGGAACCGATAATGGAAAATGTGTGAGATCAGCTTTGTGACCAAGAAGGAAGGACATTAGTTGTGGAGTTTAGTGAAGATATTCTGACAACAATTTGAAGAGGTGCGGACGTATGACCTGATGAAGGAAATATTTAGAAATATTATAACTGTAGGGATGATAATTTGGCTATGAAGCAGTATGCAAAAATCAATTATTTTGAATTAGCTGCATCCGAACATTAACTGGCAAACAGTCGTCGAAGAAGGACATCTTTATCATTGGAAGTAGAGATTAGTAATTTTTGTAGGAATTGTATATGTATGATATAACAATAGAATTGTATATTGCTAAGAAACATAATTGTGATGAGTTTCTTATATCAAAGCATAATGAGATCCTTTCATGGGAAAAAGAAATGATGATGGCTGACATCAGTGAAAGAGTTAAGGATGACGGTCCGGTAGCACGTAAACAGAATGACGGATAGGCCACTAAGACAATATAATAGTAAGCCCATGGCATGAATACGGAGTGTTGAATGCGCCGCCAAGATGAAAGTAGACTGACGTAGTGGTTATCCAAATTTATCTCTTAAGTCTTGATGAAATGAGTATTCATCATATGAAGAGGTTGTTAGTGAATAAGTACAGTAAATGCACTCATGCATTTGATGGTAAACATGTTATTGTGATAATTTCTACGAATACTCATAGTGAATGAGGTCAAGTAGAAAATCTACAATATATTACAATTAGAAACATTAGAGGAAACAAGATGAGATAATCAACAATGAATTAGAAGAAGTGAACATTGGTTCGGTTTAAATGCTTCAAGTAGAGAGACGTGAACTTTGTATGTCGATATATGTATAATGGAATATGATGTAATCAAACAAGGATATGAGTCCCATGGGTCGAATATACATAATACTACATTAAGGAGAGAGTATTGAAAATACGTAAGAAAGATATTTGTATAGTAATTTGAAGGGTGTTCTGAAAATAAGAAGGAGGAATGTGTTACCGAATGAAAAGGAAATTTTCTTTTTGTATTAATTGGAAAAGGAAATGCATGGGATGGAAGATTTTACAAAACATTAAATTTGCTGGTGAGAAATTTTGTTAATGTTTGCATGACTGGTATTTCTATGATAAGAAAATTAATTATTTGACCCCCCTCCCACATGAAAATAATAAAATTTGACCCCAATGACACATAGAGGAGTGATTCATAGGGCATTGCATGCAAAAACATAATAAAGAATGAAAGTAAACACACAGAAACAGATTGATGACTAACTGTTCATATCATCGAAATCAAATAATGAATAACTTGAGGTTTGGAAATCAATTATGCAGCCATGGCATCTGGAAAGGAAGGAATTGAGGCGAGGAAGTAAATGAGGACAGTCTTGCAGTCTCGGAATGTGCGAGGAAAGGACTTGAGGTTAGGAAATTAGTGAGGACAGTGTGGCAGAAATGGAACCGATAATGGAAAATGTGTGAGATCAGCTTTGTGACCAAGAAGGAAGGACTATTAGTTGTGGAGTTTAGTGAAGATATTCTGACAACAATTTGAAGAGGTGCGGACGTATGACCTGATGAAGGAAATATTTAGAAATATTATAACTGTAGGGATGATAATTTGGCTATGAAGCAGTATGCAAAAATCAATTATTTTGAATTAGCTGCATCCGAACATTAACTGGCAAACAGTCGTCGAAGAAGGACATCTTTATCATTGGAAGTAGAGATTAGTAATTTTTGTAGGAATTGTATATGTATGATATAACAATAGAATTGTATATTGCTGAGAAACATAATTGTGATGAGTTTCTTATATCAAAGCATGATGAGATCCTTTCATGGGAAAAAGAAATGATGATGGCTGACATCAGTGAAAGAGTTAAGGATGACGGTCCGGTAGCACGTAAACAGAATGAAGGATAGGCCACTAAGACAATATAATAGTAAGCCCATGGCATGAATACGGAGTGTTGAATGCGTCGCCCAAGATGAAAGTAGACTGACGTAGTGGTTATCCAAATTTTTCTCTTAAGTCTTGATGAAATGAGTATTCATCATATGAAGAGGTTGTTAGTGAATAAGTACAGTAAATGCACTCATGCATTTGATGGTAAACATGTTATTGTGATAATTTCTACGAATACTCATAGTGAATGAGGTCAAGTAGAAAATCTACAATATATTACAATTAGAAACATTAGAGGAAACAAGATGAGATAATCAACAATGAATTAGAAGAAGTGAACATTGGTTCGCTTTAAATGCTTCAAGTAGAGAGACGTGAACTTTGTATGTCGATATATGTATAATGGAATATGATGTAATCAAACAAGGATATGAGTCCCATGGGTCGAATATACATAATACTACATTAAGGAGATAGTATTGAAAATACGTAAGAAAGATATTTGTATAGTAATTTGAAGGGTGTTTTGAAAATAAGAAGGAGGAATGTGTTACCGAATGAAAAGGAAATTTTCTTTTTGTATTAAGTGGAAAATGAAATGCATGGGATGAAAGATTTTACAAAACATTAAGTTTGCGGGGGAGAAATTTTGTTAATGTTTGCATGACTGGTATTTCTATGATAAGAAAATTAATTATTTGACCCCCCTCCCACATGAAAATAATAAAATTTGACCCCAATGACACATAGAGGAGTGATTCATAGGGCATTGCATGCAAAAACAGAATAAATAATGAAAGTAAACACACAGAAACAGATTGATGACTAACTGTTCATATCATCGAAATCAAATAATGAATAACTTGAGGTTTGGAAATCAATTATGCAGCCATGGCATCTGGAAAGGAAGAAATTGAGGCGAGGAAGTAAATGAGGACAGTCTTGCAGTCTAGGAATGTGCAGGGAAAGGACTGGAGGTTAGGAAATAAGTGAGGACAGTGTGGCAGAAATGGTACCGATAATGGAAAATGTGTGAGATCAGCTTTGTGACCAAGAAGGAAGGACTATTAGTTGTGGAGTTTAGTGAAGATATTCTGACAACAATTTGAAGAGGTGCGGACGTATGACCTGATGAAGGAAATATTTAGAAATATTATAACTGTAGGGATGATAATTTGGCTATGAAGCAGTATGCAAAAATCAATTATTATGAATTAGCTGCATCCGAACATTAACTGGCAGACAGTCGTCGAAGAAGGACATCTTTATCATTGGAAGTAGAGATTAGTAATTTTTGTAGGAATTGTATATGTATGATATAACAATAGAATTGTATATTGCTAAGAAACATAATTGTGATGAGTTTCTTATATCAAAGCATGATGAGATCCTTTCATGGGAAAAAGAAATGATGATGGCTGACATCAGTGAAAGAGTTAAGGATGACGGTCCGGTAGCACGTAAACAGAATGACGGATAGGCCACTAAGACAATATAATAGTAAGCCCATGGCATGAATACGGAGTGTTGAATGCGCCGCCCAAGATGAAAGTAGACTGACGTAGTGGTTATCCAAATTTTTCTCTTAAGTCTTGATGAAATGAGTATTCATCATATGAAGAGGTTGTTAGTGAATAAGTACAGTAAATGCACTCATGCATTTGATGGTAAACATGTAAGTGTGATAATTTCTACGAATACTCATAGTGAATGAGGTCAAGTAGAAAATCTACAATATATTACAATTAGAAACATTAGAGGAAACAAGATGAGATAATCAACAATGAATTAGAAGAAGTGAACATTGGTTCGGTTTAAATGCTTCAAGTAGAGAGACGTGAACTTTGTATGTCGATATATGTATAATGGAATATGATGTAATCAAACAAGGATATGAGTCCCATGGGTCGAATATACATAATACTACATTAAGGAGAGAGTATTGAAAATACGTAAGGAAGATATTTGTATAGTAATTTGAAGGGTGTTTTGAAAATAAGAAGGAGGAATGTGTTACCGAATGAAAAGGAAATTTTCTTTTTGTATTAAGTGGAAAATGAAATGCATGGGATGAAAGATTTTACAAAACATTAAGTTTGCGGGGGAGAAATTTTGTTAATGTTTGCATGACTGATATTTCTATGATAAGAAAATTAATTATTTGACCCCCCTCCCACATGAAAATAATAAAATTTGACCCCAATGACACATAGGGGAGTGATACATAGGGCATTGCATGCAAAAACATAATAAAGAAAGAAAGTAAACACAGAAACAGATTGATGACTAACTGTTCATATCATCGAAATCAAATAATGAATAACTTGAGGTTTGGAAATCAATTATGCAGCCATGGCATCTGGAAAGGAAGGAATTGAGGCGAGGAAGTAAATGAGGACAGTCTTGCAGTCTCGGAATGTGCGAGGAAAGGACTTGAGGTTAGGAAATTAGTGAGGACAGTGTGGCAGAAATGGTACCGATAATGGAAAATGTGTGAGATCAGCTTTGTGACCAAGAAGGAAGGACTATTAGTTGTGGAGTTTAGTGAAGATATTCTGACAACAATTTGAAGAGGTGCGGACGTATGACCTGATGAAGGAAATATTTAGAAGTATTATAACTGTAAGGATGATAATGTGGCTATGAAGCAGTATGCAACAATCGATTATTTTGAATTAGCTGCATCCGAACATTAACTGGCAGATAGTCGTCGAAGAAGGACATCTTTATCATTGGAAGTAGAGATTAGTAATTTTTGTAGGAATTGTATATGTATGATATAACAATAGAATTGTATATTGCTAAGAAACATAATTGTGATGAGTTTCTTATATCAAAGCATGATGAGATCCTTTCATGGGAAAAAGAAATGATGATGGCTGACATCAGTGAAAGAGTTAAGGATGACGGTCCGGTAGCACGTAAACAGAATGACGGATAGGCCACTAAGACAATATAATAGTAAGCCCATGGCATGAATACGGAGTGTTGAATGCGCCGCCCAAGATGAAAGTAGACTGACGTAGTGGTTATCCAAATTTTTCTTTTAAGTCTTGATGAAATGAGTATTCATCATATGAAGAGGTTGTTAGTGAATAAGTACAGTAAATGCACTCATGCATTTGATGGTAAACATGTAAGTGTGATAATTTCTACGAATACTCATAGTGAATGAGGTCAAGTAGAAAATCTACAATATATTACAATTAGAAACATTAGAGGAAACAAGATGAGATAATCAACAATGAATTAGAAGAAGTGAACATTGGTTCGGTTTAAATGCTTCAAGTAGAGAGACGTGAACTTTGTATGTCGATATATGTATAATGGAATATGATGTAATCAAACAAGGATATGAGTCCCATGGGTCGAATATACATAATACTACATTAAGGAGAGAGTATTGAAAATACGTAAGGAAGATATTTGTATAGTAATTTGAAGGGTGTTTTGAAAATAAGAAGGAGGAATGTGTTACCGAATGAAAAGGAAATTTTCTTTTTGTATTAAGTGGAAAATGAAATGCATGGGATGAAAGATTTTACAAAACATTAAGTTAGCGGGGGAGAAATTTTGTTAATGTTTGCATGACTGATATTTCTATGATAAGAAAATTAATTATTTGACCCCCCTCCCACATGAAAATAATAAAATTTGACCCCAATGACACATAGAGGAGTGATACATAGGGCATTGCATGCAAAAACATAATAAAGAATGAAAGTAGACACACAGAAACAGATTGATGACTAACTGTTCATATCATCGAAATCAAATAGTGAATAACTTGAGGTTTGGAAATCAATTATGCAGCCATGGCATCTGGAAAGGAAGAAATTGAGGCGAGAAAGTAAATGAGGACAGTCTTGCAGTCTCGGAATGTGCGAGGAAAGGACTTGAGGTTAGGAAATTAGTGAGGACAGTGTGGCAGAAATGGTACCGATAATGGAAAATGTGTGAGATCAGCTTTGTGACCAAGAAGGAAGGACTATTAGTTGTGGAGTTTAGTGAAGATATTCTGACAACAATTTGAAGAGGTGCGGACGTATGACCTGATGAAGGAAATATTTAGAAATATTATAACTGTAGGGATGATAATTTGGCTATGAAGCAGTATGCAAAAATCAATTATTATGAATTAGCTGCATCCGAACATTAACTGGCAGACAGTCGTCGAAGAAGGACATCTTTATCATTGGAAGTAGAGATTAGTAATTTTTGTAGGAATTGTATATGTATGATATAACAATAGAATTGTATATTGCTAAGAAACATAATTGTGATGAGTTTCTTATATCAAAGCATGATGAGATCCTTTCATGGGAAAAAGAAATGATGATGGCTGACATCAGTGAAAGAGTTAAGGATGACGGTCCGGTAGCACGTAAACAGAATGAAGGATAGGCCACTAAGACAATATAATAGTAAGCCCATGGCATGAATACGGAGTGTTGAATGCGCCGCCCAAGATGAAAGTAGACTGACGTAGTGGTTATCCAAATTTTTCTTTTAAGTCTTGATGAAATGAGTATTCATCATATGAAGAGGTTGTTAGTGAATAAGTACAGTAAATGCACTCATGCATTTGATGGTAAACATGTAAGTGTGATAATTTCTACGAATACTCATAGTGAACGAGGTCAAGTAGAAAATCTACAATATATTACAATTAGAAACATTAGAGGAAACAAGATGAGATAATCAACAATGAATTAGAAGAAGTGAACATTGGTTCGGTTTAAATGCTTCAAGTAGAGAGACGTGAACTTTGTATGTCGATATATGTATAATGGAATATGATGTAATCAAACAAGGATATGAGTCCCATGGGTCGAATATACATAATACTACATTAGGGAAGGATATGGCATTGCGCAATACATCATAGAGGCATGTTGATGATAAAAAGGAAGAAAGTTTTAACACGAGAAGAAATATTCAATAGATGATGCGTATATTTGGAAGACACTCATTCTCAGAATATGGGAATGTTTCATTCATTGTGCAGAATTATAATCAAAATGAAGTTATTAAATCTAATGTATCATTATGATATATACAGGTATCACCTCATGTTTTGAAGAGTGGTAATATCAGTGATGATTAAAATAATTATTTACTATTTGACATTATTTGCAGTTTACATTATTTATTAGGTAACCACAAAGCATGATAATTTGTTATACAGTCACATGCATAATTATAATGTCATGAAATGAATGAAGCATCTACATATGTTTTAATGGAAAATAAATTTAAAATTTGTATGATTTATTATATCTGATGTAAAATTTAAAATGATGTATGATATGATATTTTTCATTTTTCAGGTCACTATTTATGGAAAGTCATAGCTAATGCGGATGCTAATTGAGACTTGAAAACTAATAATCGAAGATGATTCATGAAATGTCTTTACACTGGAATATGACTTTTCCAAACTAAAGATCGCTTATACAAGAACTGACATTGTGAATAATGACACTGAAATGTTATGAATTCATGATTGTATAAACAAATTAAGAATCAATATTTATTAAAACAATTGAACCATTTACTAAGGATTTAATAGTTGAACGAATTAAAGATCAATCAATTTACAAATTACCCATCTCAACATGTAGATGGATTTAAAAGAAAATCATAATTTTCATGATCGAATTGTTTATGATAAGTAGTTAAATAATGAAGCATTTTTTGAAAAAAAATAGTTTCATTTTCAATATAAACAAATATTTCCATAAATATATGCTTTTAATGAATAATATTGAAATTTGATATGGAAATAGTCTAAACAATACTCTGGAAATTATTTCAGAATATTTACGTATATGTCGTTAAAAATAATGAATTGAGACACAAATACTGACAACCAATGAGATCAAGATTGTAAATTTATTCCTGAATAAATCAAAGATGAAATGATTCGATGTATAGGAAGTAGTAAAAGAGATTTGGTTTATGGAGATAAACAATAATTTTTAAATTTTCTATGCGAAAATTTACAAATAGAAATTGCGCAAAATCTTAAAATAAATGTAAAATGAAATATTACATGAATTGAAAATGGATATCATTAAAAAATACAGATTTGTTTCCAATATACATTGTTTTCTTTTCTGTGACATGTATTTCACAAGTGAGATTTGGGCAAGAATTCATTTTGGTTTTAATTATTTGACACTGAATGGCATTTTCAAACAAATATATTAGAACAATATTTTTCATTTAAAAGATGCATGAATTTTCAAATGAATTATTGGAAATGATTGACATGTTTTCATTTGGATAGTTGCAACTATTGATGAAGCAGTTGAAGGTATACAACGTCTAATCAATGGATTAAGATGAGAATTTTTTAAAGAACTAACCGAATAATATAATATAGAACGACATTACAATTTTCATAACACATAAACCACAAATTTTATCAGAAATGGAAAAATGGATTTTGTGATTACTATTTGAAACAAATAATTTTTATCAAGGTGATGTTGTCAATATCCTAAATGACTAATGAATCCGAAATGCAGTTATGATATTCAACATAGATGACTTAGAAGTTTTATTAAAAAAAATTCTAAGAAATAGTACTAGAATTTTTAGTTAGCATGAGATCTATTTGTAATAGGACATTGATAAATGATTGTTGTTAATCATCATGATTCAATTTGATTGACATCATAATTGCATTAATGACGGTATATATCGAATATATATGAAATGATGTCAATTAATTTACGCAACAAGTGCAACGTAGTCACCTTTATTGTATTTTTCGAGATCAACATGTATACGTATGCACGGTTTGTGAGTAAAAAATGAACATGTGAATTGTGAAATATGGGTCATTGTCAATTGAAGAAACTCATTAGGGCCGATGCATCTTGATTATAAGTAACCATGAAATGGTAATTATCGATACTATACAAAAGAAGGGAATTACTATCAAATTCATTGACAACATGATTTTCATCATTACAACCGAAATTTAGCAGAATTTTTACAACAAGTAAATAAAACTATTTTTTAAAAAATTTTATTGTTAGTAAACACTGTGATTTCCTATTTGTAATAAAAACAGTATAAGTTGCAGATTGAAATTCATAGACCTTCAAATTCGACAATGAAAATCATGATAGTGTTTTAAGTATAAATCATAGAAATCATGGTATCGTAAT
>CAJQUW010004945.1:145456-172812 GCA_907163375.1 Prostheceraeus crozeri
ACGCAACTTACTGCTAGTCCCCCCAATGATTACGCTATTCGTCCACAAAAAATCAAACGGTTGTAACAGGGTACAGGTCGCAATTTTTAAAAATGGAAACTGAAATTTTGAGCATCGCTGGATCCAATGTAGCTTTTCTGTATCTCCTATTTTGGACATTTAAATCATAGCGGATTAGCCATAATCTCGCCTTGAAAATCTATGTTTCGGAGCGTCTGTAGGCGACACTATTAACTCGATCATCATGGGAGACATGTCAATTGAAAAGTCAGCAAATTCAACATCTTTTCATGATACAGTTTCCTCAAATTCAACTCCAACTTAGAGAAATAATCTATTGAAAAAAAACAGTGATTTTTCCTTTCGACGGGCCTACAGACAAGAGTTTTGAGAAATTTTTAATTCTTAAACTTGGAATACAAAGCTTTAGTGAATGCCTAGACCTCATGAGAAGGTCTAACATTTCATCTCAATACCATTTCCTACAAAGGCGAAGAAAGATTTTTGAGGGTCAAAATCGAGCCAAATTGTGCACACTTATCCACGCTTAGGAAGGAAGATGGGGGTCTAACATTTTCTGACAGTCAATTTAAGGACAAAATGAAAAAAACTGTCGATCCGTTCCTATCAATTTCAACGTGGTTTTTCCACTGCAGCAGTGCAAATATAAAACATGTATTTTGGCACTAATTCAACAGTCACCAACAAAGTTTTCAATCTACGTCACTCAAATTGAGATATATTAGAGTTCAGAGCATCATACTAAAACGTTTGTTTGAAATTTGAAAATCAAGCCAATATCAACAGCAATTCTTAGGGTAGAATCAATGAATGAAATACCAAGGAAATTAATGGTTGAACGAGCAATGAATAAATTTGGAGAGCGCTAACGCGCTCTCCAAATTTATTCATTGCCAACATAGAAAATAATGGCCAACAAGGATTTAAAGAATGACGGACAAGTTAGGCCCACCCTAATTTTAAGTGAATTATTGCATCCTTATGACAGAAAATTTTAACAAATTAGGAAGTCATTACTTTGATAGTGTATAACAGGAAGTCTATGGTATGATATCATAGTTTTAATACAGCTGGGATTCAACATTGAGTAATACGATAAATATCACTACAAATGTACATTTCCTCATTGAACCAATGCTTAACCACAGATATGTAAATTGGACTCTCATTGAACCAATGCTTAACACTAGAAATCTCTACTACCCTACCCGCCAGATGTAGCTTGCTTCGCAAGCTCTGTCCCCCCAATGATTACGCTATTCGTCCACAAAAAATCAAACGGTTGTAACAGGGTACAGGTCGCAATTTTTAAAAATGGAAACTGAAATTTTGGGCATCGCTGGATCCAATGTAGCTTTTCTGTATCTCCTATTTTGGACATTTAAATCATAGCGGATTAGCCATAATCTCGCCTTGAAAATCTATGTTTCGGAGCGTCTGTAGGCGACACTATTAACTCGATCATCATGGGAGACATGTCAATTGAAAAGTCAGCAAATTCAACATCTTTTCATGATACAGTTTCCTCAAATTCAACTCCAACTCTGAGTAACAATCTATTGAAAAAAAACAGTGACTTTTCCTTTCGACGGGCCTACAGACAAGAGTTTTGAGAAAATTTTAATTCTTAAACTTGGAATACAAAGCCTTAGTGAATGCCTAGACCTCATGAGAAGGGCTAACACTTCATCTCAATGCCAATTCGAACAGAGGCGAAGAAAGATTTTTGAGGGTCAAAATCGAGCCAAATTGTGCACACTTATCCACGCTTAGGAAGGAAGATGGGGGTCTAACATTTCCTGACAGTCAATTTAAGGACAAAATGAAAAAAACTGTCGATCCGTTCATATCAATTTCAACGTGGTTTTTCCACTCCAGCAGTGCAAATATAAAACATGTATTTTGGCACTAATTCAACAGTCACCAACAAAGTTTTCAATCTACGTCACTCAAATTGAGATATATTAGAGTTCAGAGCATCATACTAAAACGTTTGTTTGAAATTTGAAAATCAAGCCAATATCAACAGCAATTCTTAGGGTAGAATCAATGAATGAAATACCAAGGAAATTAATGGTTGAACGAGCAATGAATAAATTTGGAGAGCGCTAACGCGCTCTCCAAATTTATTCATTGCCAACATAGAAAATAATGGCCAACAAGGATTTAAAGAATGACGGACAAGTTAGGCCCACCCTAATTTTAAGTGAATTATTGCATCCTTATGACAGAAAATTTTAACAAATTAGGAAGTCATTACTTTGATAGTGTATAACAGGAAGTCTATGGTATGATATCATAGTTTTAATACAGCTGGGATTCAACATTGAGTAATACGATAAATATCACTACAAATGTACATTTCCTCATTGAACCAATGCTTAACCACAGATATGTAAATTGGACTCTCATTGAACCAATGCTTAACACTAGAAATCTCTACTACCCTACCCGCCAGATGTAGCTTGCTTCGCAAGCTCTGTCCCCCCAATGATTACGCTATTCGTCCACAAAAAATCAAACGGTTGTAACAGGGTACAGGTCGCAATTTTTAAAAATGGAAACTGAAATTTTGAGCATCGCTGGATCCAATGTAGCTTTTCTGTATCTCCTATTTTGGACATTTAAATCATAGCGGATTAGCCATAATCTCGCCTTGAAAATCTATGTTTCGGAGCGTCTGTAGGCGACACTATTAACTCGATCATCATGGGAGACATGTCAATTGAAAAGTCAGCAAATTCAACATCTTTTCATGATACAGTTTCCTCAAATTCAACTCCAACTTAGAGAAATAATCTATTGAAAAAAAACAGTGATTTTTCCTTTCGACGGGCCTACAGACAAGAGTTTTGAGAAATTTTTAATTCTTAAACTTGGAATACAAAGCTTTAGTGAATGTTTCGACCTCATGAGAAGGGCTAACACTTCATCTCAATACCAATTCGAACAGAGGCGAAGAAAGATTTTTGAGGGTCAAAATCGAGCCAAATTGTGCACACTTATCCACGCTTAGGAAGGAAGATGGGGGTCTAACATTTTCTGACAGTCAATTTAAGGACAAAATGAAAAAAACTGTCGATCCGTTCCTATCAATTTCAACGTGGTTTTTCCACTGCAGCAGTGCAAATATAAAACATGTATTTTGGCACTAATTCAACAGTCACCAACAAAGTTTTCAATCTACGTCACTCAAATTGAGATATATTAGAGTTCAGAGCATCATACTAAAACGTTTGTTTGAAATTTGAAAATCAAGCCAATATCAACAGCAATTCTTAGGGTAGAATCAATGAATGAAATACCAAGGAAATTAATGGTTGAACGAGCAATGAATAAATTTGGAGAGCGCTAACGCGCTCTCCAAATTTATTCATTGCCAACATAGAAAATAATGGCCAACAAGGATTTAAAGAATGACGGACAAGTTAGGCCCACCCTAATTTTAAGTGAATTATTGCATCCTTATGACAGAAAATTTTAACAAATTAGGAAGTCATTACTTTGATAGTGTATAACAGGAAGTCTATGGTATGATATCATAGTTTTAATACAGCTGGGATTCAACATTGAGTAATACGATAAATATCACTACAAATGTACATTTCCTCATTGAACCAATGCTTAACCACAGATATGTAAATTGGACTCTCATTGAACCAATGCTTAACACTAGAAATCTCTACTACCCTACCCGCCAGATGTAGCTTGCTTCGCAAGCTCTGTCCCCCCAATGATTACGCTATTCGTCCACAAAAAATCAAACGGTTGTAACAGGGTACAGGTCGCAATTTTTAAAAATGGAAACTGAAATTTTGAGCATCGCTGGATCCAATGTAGCTTTTCTGTATCTCCTATTTTGGACATTTAAATCATAGCGGATTAGCCATAATCTCGCCTTGAAAATCTATGTTTCGGAGCGTCTGTAGGCGACACTATTAACTCGATCATCATGGGAGACATGTCAATTGAAAAGTCAGCAAATTCAACATCTTTTCATGATACAGTTTCCTCAAATTCAACTCCAACTTAGAGAAATAATCTATTGAAAAAAAACAGTGATTTTTCCTTTCGACGGGCCTACAGACAAGAGTTTTGAGAAATTTTTAATTCTTAAACTTGGAATACAAAGCTTTAGTGAATGTTTCGACCTCATGAGAAGGGCTAACACTTCATCTCAATACCAATTCGAACAGAGGCGAAGAAAGATTTTTGAGGGTCAAAATCGAGCCAAATTGTGCACACTTATCCACGCTTAGGAAGGAAGATGGGGGTCTAACATTTTCTGACAGTCAATTTAAGGACAAAATGAAAAAAACTGTCGATCCGTTCCTATCAATTTCAACGTGGTTTTTCCACTGCAGCAGTGCAAATATAAAACATGTATTTTGGCACTAATTCAACAGTCACCAACAAAGTTTTCAATCTACGTCACTCAAATTGAGATATATTAGAGTTCAGAGCATCATACTAAAACGTTTGTTTGAAATTTGAAAATCAAGCCAATATCAACAGCAATTCTTAGGGTAGAATCAATGAATGAAATACCAAGGAAATTAATGGTTGAACGAGCAATGAATAAATTTGGAGAGCGCTAACGCGCTCTCCAAATTTATTCATTGCCAACATAGAAAATAATGGCCAACAAGGATTTAAAGAATGACGGACAAGTTAGGCCCACCCTAATTTTAAGTGAATTATTGCATCCTTATGACAGAAAATTTTAACAAATTAGGAAGTCATTACTTTGATAGTGTATAACAGGAAGTCTATGGTATGATATCATAGTTTTAATACAGCTGGGATTCAACATTGAGTAATACGATAAATATCACTACAAATGTACATTTCCTCATTGAACCAATGCTTAACCACAGATATGTAAATTGGACTCTCATTGAACCAATGCTTAACACTAGAAATCTCTACTACCCTACCCGCCAGATGTAGCTTGCTTCGCAAGCTCTGTCCCCCCAATGATTACGCTATTCGTCCACAAAAAATCAAACGGTTGTAACAGGGTACAGGTCGCAATTTTTAAAAATGGAAACTGAAATTTTGAGCATCGCTGGATCCAATGTAGCTTTTCTGTATCTCCTATTTTGGACATTTAAATCATAGCGGATTAGCCATAATCTCGCCTTGAAAATCTATGTTTCGGAGCGTCTGTAGGCGACACTATTAACTCGATCATCATGGGAGACATGTCAATTGAAAAGTCAGCAAATTCAACATCTTTTCATGATACAGTTTCCTCAAATTCAACTCCAACTTAGAGAAATAATCTATTGAAAAAAAACAGTGATTTTTCCTTTCGACGGGCCTACAGACAAGAGTTTTGAGAAATTTTTAATTCTTAAACTTGGAATACAAAGCTTTAGTGAATGTTTCGACCTCATGAGAAGGGCTAACACTTCATCTCAATACCAATTCGAACAGAGGCGAAGAAAGATTTTTGAGGGTCAAAATCGAGCCAAATTGTGCACACTTATCCACGCTTAGGAAGGAAGATGGGGGTCTAACATTTTCTGACAGTCAATTTAAGGACAAAATGAAAAAAACTGTCGATCCGTTCCTATCAATTTCAACGTGGTTTTTCCACTGCAGCAGTGCAAATATAAAACATGTATTTTGGCACTAATTCAACAGTCACCAACAAAGTTTTCAATCTACGTCACTCAAATTGAGATATATTAGAGTTCAGAGCATCATACTAAAACGTTTGTTTGAAATTTGAAAATCAAGCCAATATCAACAGCAATTCTTAGGGTAGAATCAATGAATGAAATACCAAGGAAATTAATGGTTGAACGAGCAATGAATAAATTTGGAGAGCGCTAACGCGCTCTCCAAATTTATTCATTGCCAACATAGAAAATAATGGCCAACAAGGATTTAAAGAATGACGGACAAGTTAGGCCCACCCTAATTTTAAGTGAATTATTGCATCCTTATGACAGAAAATTTTAACAAATTAGGAAGTCATTACTTTGATAGTGTATAACAGGAAGTCTATGGTATGATATCATAGTTTTAATACAGCTGGGATTCAACATTGAGTAATACGATAAATATCACTACAAATGTACATTTCCTCATTGAACCAATGCTTAACCACAGATATGTAAATTGGACTCTCATTGAACCAATGCTTAACACTAGAAATCTCTACTACCCTACCCGCCAGATGTAGCTTGCTTCGCAAGCTCTGTCCCCCCAATGATTACGCTATTCGTCCACAAAAAATCAAACGGTTGTAACAGGGTACAGGTCGCAATTTTTAAAAATGGAAACTGAAATTTTGAGCATCGCTGGATCCAATGTAGCTTTTCTGTATCTCCTATTTTGGACATTTAAATCATAGCGGATTAGCCATAATCTCGCCTTGAAAATCTATGTTTCGGAGCGTCTGTAGGCGACACTATTAACTCGATCATCATGGGAGACATGTCAATTGAAAAGTCAGCAAATTCAACATCTTTTCATGATACAGTTTCCTCAAATTCAACTCCAACTTAGAGAAATAATCTATTGAAAAAAAAACAGTGATTTTTCCTTTCGACGGGCCTACAGACAAGAGTTTTGAGAAATTTTTAATTCTTAAACTTGGAATACAAAGCTTTAGTGAATGTTTCGACCTCATGAGAAGATCTAACGCTTCATCTCAATGACTGTTAGAAGTCACCTTTAGTCATCGAATTCATTTATTCACTGGCTGCCGCAGTCATGCAGCAGGCCATGTAACACAGTTCAACAGCGGACAATAGAATCTGCACAATGACACTCTAACACTCTCCCCCTTCTAGAGTGAATTCAAATTTGAATTCTACACGTAAGCACAAATAATTATTTCATCAAGAAATGATGCGTAAATTTCGGACATTTACAACAGTTCCGTCATCTAATGTTGCTGTAACAGGAGAAGGTCTCTGAATAACTTGGTGACGACCAACAAAAAAAGGATCAAGAGACGATTTACAAGTAGAAGGATTCCGGACTGCAACGAAAGTACCGATATGTGGAGCTTTTACAGGCTTTTCATGTGTATGAACTTTCGAATCCGATAAGTCGGAAGGCCAATCTGATGGGACACGAGGAACACGCAGATAGATGAGTTCGAAAGCCGATGGACCATCCAGAAAACTCATTCTATTGACGTCGTAGACTGACTTTTGTAATTCTGTATGCCAGTTTGTGACACAGCGTAGACGATCCTTCAGAGTTCGATGAATGCGTTCCACTAATGAATTACCCTGAGGGTGATACGAAGTCGTCAAAGACCTTTTGATATTGTATCGCTTCATTACATCTTGAAATATTTTACTCAAGAATTGGGCACCTCTGTCAGAATGAACTCGGTTAGGCGGCCCATATCGATAAACCCAATTATTCAAAAACGCAGTGGCACACGTATCAGCACGGATATTAGTCAAAGCCACGGCCTCGAGCCAACGTGTAGCATGATCCACCATAGTCAAAAGATATTTGTAGCCACCGTGAGTAGATGATAGCGGCCCAACGAGATCAATACTGACAAATTGAAAAGGTTTGACTTCTGGAGCTCTAGGTAGAGAAACCTGAGGAACATTGAACTGTCGATAGGATCGAGAAGCACATGTAGAGCAGTCTGAAATCAAATTGTTGATTGTATAACGCATACGTGGGAACCAATATCCGGCACCAATAAGGGCATTTCTCGTTTTGTTGATACTGAAGTGGCCATGATTATGATATTGTAGAACAAGGTCTGAGATCATGTTGGCTGGCACAACCAGATGTCCGTAATATCGCAAACGACCAGCTTCATCCTGAGTGTACCCTCTCTTAACGCGATGAGATTGCAATTGATTCAAAATATTCATACAAAATGAGTCATTTTTTTGAAAAGTAGGCCAATCCATGTCAGACAGTGAAAATGTCGCAGCTACATAGTTCCCATCACTCACCATATTGGAATCAATTCGACTTAAGGCATCCGCCACGAAGTTGTCACTACCACGTCTGTAAAAAATATCAAATTCGAATTCTTCCAAATCCATCAACCAACGGGCTTGGCGACCATTTCTAGCTTTCGACTGTCGTACATAAACCAAGGGCTGGTGATCCGTGTAAACAGTAAATTTCTTGCCATATAGGTAGGGACGAAAATGTTTGATTGACCAAACCAAAGACAAAAACTCTCTGTCAGTTGTTGAATATCGAGTCTCAGGCGCTGATAACTTCCGACTTGCAAAGGCAACTGGTGGACCATTCTTCTGATATAGAACACTTCCAATTGCTGTATCGCTAGCATCCACATCAAGAAAGAAATCACAGTTGAAATCTGGTTGCGACAGAGATAACCTCTCACAAAAGGAAGATTTTATGAAGTCAAATGCCACCTGACAGTCTTCAGTCCAAATAAAACTCGACTTTGCACAATTTTCTAGATGATTCAATGGTACAGCTTTCGATGCAAATTGATGGATGAAGCGGGAGTAAAAACGGCACATGCCCAAAAATCGCTTTAAATCCTTTGGTGTTCGAGGAATGGGAAAATCTTTGATAGCTTGTATCTTGCTAGGATTCGGACGGATGTGACTCTCTTCAATAACAAATCCCAAATAGTCTACAGATTTTCTTCCAAAGTGACATTTGGACGGCTTGAGTTTTATGTTGGCTTTTTTGTAGTCTCGCAAACACAGATTCAATCAACTGCAAGTGTTCAGAGATATCTGAGGATGATGGCACTATCATGTCATCTAAGTATGGTATCAAATTCAAGTCACCGATGAGAGTTGTGAGAAATCGCTGAAATGTTGCAGGTGCATTACACAAACCAAACGGCATGCACGTGAATTGGTAAAACTTATTTCCTGCTTGAAATGCTGTTTTTGGTTTTGATTGCTCATCCAACGGAACGTTCCAATATGCCGCAGCGATGTCGAGGGTCGTAAATAATGAAGACCTCGAAAGTTTATCCAACAAGGCATCAATATGTGGAAGAGGGAAGCGGTCTCTCTTCGTTACATCATTCAATTTTCTGAAGTCAATTGCAAAGCGTTTAGTTCCGTCTTTCTTCGATACACGTAGCACAGGGAAAGACCACGGCGAATTACTGTCTTCAATGATGCCTGCCTCATACATCTGTTTCACATCATTTACAATTTCAGCTTCCTCCACTGGTGAACGACGGTAAGGCTTGATTGAAATAGGATGAGCGTCCCCCGTATCGATAGTATGGTATAGTAAATCAGTTCTTCCAAAATCCATCTTGTGACAGGAAAATATATTTCTATAATTCCATAATAAAGTTTCGAGTCTCTTTCGATCATCATCATTCCAGTCCGGTAACGAAAAACGTTGCAAAAAATCTGTTTTATCTATTGAAGGTATTGCTCCAACAAATTTTATATCATTTACATTATTGTGGAATGCCATTTCACAGTCTAATCTATGCAAATTTTCAGTCCCCATGATAATTCCAATTGGTGAGTCAATAACAAAAAAATAACAGCCAATATGTTTATTATTCACTAAAATATTCAAATGCACAGTCATACGACTTGAAAACCAATTTCCATCTACCGCCACCCATGAGTCCTCAGCAACGGCGAAACGAGGAAAAGTCGCTTTGCACTCACGCTCCAGAATTTTCAACGTTTCAAAACCAATGAAACTTGTAGGAGAACCAGAATCCATCAATACATCTTTATTTATACCTTCCACCAATAACTTTGTATAAGCAGCAGTAGTAGGTGGGCGTACTGCTGCGGCAATTAGTTTTTTTTTGGAGCTTGGGACATTTGTTTCTTCTGTGACCTTGTTCCTGGCAGTGATAGCAGCGTAATTTCGGGCACTGAGATATAAGATGACCAGTCGCTTTGCAATAGAAACAGCATTCCATATTCTTCGTTTGGCTCATTGGTCTAACAGCTGCTGAGATTGGACTGGGAGAAAAAGGAATCAACTCTAAGAAGGACACTAATGCCTTCGTTGAGATTGTCTTGTCTCTACTCACTTCCAGATAAGCAATTTGTTTCAAAGAATTTGGCAAGATCTCGAGAAAACGTTGTCGAATAACTGCGTCTGACGCTGAGAAATAATATCCAATTTCCAACAAGTCATAATAACATTGCCGCACATCAGATCCACATGTAATATCATAGAATGCCTTTGTAACATCAGCCGGCTTCCGCGATAATCGCCACTCGGATTCAATCACTGCAAGTAATGACGAAACAGTTGTCCTGCCATCGATTTTTATTTCCCGTAGAAGTGAAATGTCAACACACAAAACTATCATGTTTATGCATGTTTCATCCTTCAAATCTGGATCTTTCTTCCGTTCAATATCTAGATAGGCCACCAGTTGCATTTTCCATGTCGAGAAGCAGACAGTCTCAGAAGTCAATTTGGCAGGTTTCATACTTGCGACGCCAGTGTTAGAAGTCACCTTTAGTCATCGAATTCATTTATTCACTGGCTGCCGCAGTCATGCAGCAGGCCATGTAACACAGTTCAACAGCGGACAATAGAATCTGCACAATGACACTCTAACAATGACCATTCGAGCAGAGGCGAAGAAAGATTTATGAGGGTCAAAATCGAGCCAAATTGTGCACACTTATCCACGCTTAGGAAGGAAGATGGGGGTCTAACATTTCCTGACAGTCAATTTAAGGACAAAATGAAAAAAACTGTCGATCCGTTCATATCAATTTCAACGTGGCAACGAACAATCAACTGGCCGCGCCTGAAGGCGCGGCCAGTTGATTGTTCGTTGCCTTAAAAAAACTATGTTGGTGGGAAAAATTGGCGACACGGCTCCTACTGTGAGCGTTTTTCGATATACTTACATCATTCCGAATTTGAGTTTGCTTGCTGACAGCTATACTAAATGATCGGCACAATGCTGAAGTTTTAAGAAGAGAATCTTGCTTTGTTTTCTTGGTTAGTCTAAGAAACAAATATTAGATTTTGTCACTTATTACTTAGTAGACAGATTATTAATTTTTGTCACTGTCGCTGATTAGACGGTAAAATTGTGGATGTAGTTCATATTTAGTTATTCGCATTAAGAAATTTTAAAGACACATGTATTAACTCAGTTTCAGCTGTTGCATACAGTTAAGCAGATGCGGTTTTTATCAACTGATCTAATCATTGGTGAACTTCATTATACATAAAATCGGATTGAAAACGCAATACATTGTTATATTTCAAAAAGAACCAAACGATGCAAGCAAACATTGAAAATGAAATTCGATGCACCATGTCGGAAGTAGATGTTGGAGTCCCTTCGAATCTTCTGGCATTGTGAAATATAGATGGAATTGAGAATCCTCACTTTAGTTGAAAACAATAAGACAAAGACACGATTCACTGAGATATCTATCATTCAAGCCGCACTCGACACAGCAATCACAGCAGTAGAGTCCGCTGCCTCACGTGCGTGGAATGACGGTAAATGAATGTTCTAACATAGTCATCATGGTAAGTGTATGAAACGACGTCACTGTAGCAGTCATTGGCTGTCTAGACAATGAGGTCATCGAAGATCGAATTTCAGCCACTCAATGAAGTTTTCATAGTAACGAGATTGGAACAGAAATAGAAATTTGTCAAAGCCTGACCTGCTGATGTGAATCTTTATTGTCAGCTGAGTGAATACAACAGTCTCCGATTTCTGAACGAAACAACTGAGAGGTGGTGAACAGCGCATGAGCAATGTAGGAATATTCCAATGATAGGTGAGCATAGGATGATGAGTGACAACTTTATTTTTATTTAGATTGAGACTAAGCAACTTAGCTTGACATAAATTAAATACTACCTTGGACGGGTTGCAGTCTCTGTATGGCTAATTTCCTTCTACATTGAATGAAAACAGCTATCCATCCATAAGGTAATGAGAATACGCACAGTATTCTCAGTAGTCTGTTACACAAAATTCGTTTTCTCAAAGAAATACAATTTATGATATATTACAATGAATTATTTCAAGAATATACATAAAAAAGACAGCTGTTATTAGCAATTTCATACATATTTTGATTGCTTTGAGAAAAATCAATGATGCCCTGATAATTTTCATTATAAATCTCTATATATTCTCTACATTCATCTTCTTCACATAAATAAAAACTGATTAACATCTTGGACGGGCTTACATTTCATAATGGTGCCATAGCATTAAAGCAACATACATTTAAATGATTGTAATGCCTTTACATCAATCGTGAATCAATTAACGTTGCACATATTCGCATAGGTCATCGTAAACGCAAGTATGAAAAAATACCGAGATTTTATGAATTTATCAATTGTATTATTCAAATGTAGAGTATTTATACAACTGGTAGGCATGTAATTCGTTTATCTAGATTCGTAGCATGCACTTCTCCTTGAACAGGCAGGTGAACGGATGACGTTAAGGCACCGCACATTGAAGATAAGACTAAGCATGATATGACAATGAAGTCAATAATCATAGATCAAACATATCACAGTCTTCAAGTCATGTTATCCCGGAGAGAAGGACTTGTGGTTAGGAACTGGGTGAGGATATTCATTCAGTCGTTGAATGAAAGAAGGAATTGAGCAGGGGCTTGATGTCAAATTACTAAAACGATAGGACTTTAATAAAGGACAGAAATAAAGCGTAGCTGTATCAAGGAAATCCACCGTAAGTTTTAAGTATAAAAATTAATGATGAGCTAAGCACAAACTACACAGTGTATTGAAATGCCAATACAAAATGATTAGACATGCCCAATCAGCTGTATACAAGCGCCAACTATCTGACAGTCTCATTGATTTTGATAACATGATATCACAGGAACATTTAAAAAAATAACATATATTTAAAATATTTTATCATACAAGAGAATTTTCTTCAACAATCCAACCGAAACAAAAATACCAACAAGAAAAGCGCAATTAACTACTTCTACCTTTCAGTAAAGATGAAAGCACTCCACACCATTCATGAAAAATGTATAACATACATACAGCATCATCTGCATGCTTCAAAAGCTTTTTATTCATGATCCATGTATGCATACATCTAGGGCCTACAATATACAGGAATAAAAATGGCGATATGTGGACGGCTAAATATGAAAAGACTAAAAACACATGTATGGAGTAAGGGATAGAAATGAAACATAGCTGTATTCAAAAGATGCAGAAAAAAATGTCCAATAATAAAAAAATGAGATAAATCTAAAACCAGACAGTGTATTTAATTGCCAAAGCAAGTTGATGTTTAAACATCCCTTATCAGCTGCATACAATCGTTAACTATCAGACAGCCTCACTGATTTTGTAACATAATGTCACACATATATTTCGAAAAACAAAATAGATGTGAAAATTTTTATATCAGGCAAGAGGAGAGAACTGTATTCAAGACGTTCCAACGGAAAAAATACCAACCAGAAAAACCAAGACTTTTGAATCAGTAAACATGAAAGCACTCCATACCAGTAAAAAAAACAGGATTAACTTGCAGACAGTATCATAACCAGAAAACGCTAACATTCAAAAATTGTTGTAAAATAAATCTCAGAATATCTCAGTCCCATTTCCATAGTTTACGCAACTTACAGCTGTAATTAATTATGTTGCGAGAGAAATCACAGTCATTCCTGTATTTAATGGCCAAAATCAGTTGATGTTTTAACATCCCTCATCAGCTACATACAAGCGGTAACTTTTAGAGAGTCTCATTGATTTTGCTAACATAATATTGCAGGAATCTTTCAAAAAGAATATGTATTTGAATCTTATTATATCACACAAAAAAAGAGAATTGCCATCAAGACTGTCCAACGTAATAAAATGACAACAAGAAAAGCATTATGAATTGCTTTCACCTTTCAGTAACCTTGAAAGTACTCTATGCCATTCATGAAATAGGATTAACTTACAGACAGCATCATAACGAGCAAACCCCAACATTCAAAAACGGTGACAAAATCAACATGGACGTGATTGAATGTCTCAGTCCCACTTGCGCTGCTTTCGCTCACAATCATCAACAAGAAAGGCGGTGATATCTGGACGATTCAAATTGAAAGGACTAAATACAAAATTATGTTGTAAGGAATAGAAAAGATACATAGCTTCATTTAAAGATACAAAAAAAAAATTTCAGGAATAATTATTGATAAGCAAAATCTAAATCCAGACAGTGAATTTGAATCTCAAAACAAGTTGAAGCTTAAACATCCCTCATCAGCTACATACAAACGCTAACTATCAGACAGTCTCATTCATTTTGGTAACATAATATTCCAGACATTATTCAAGCAATAACATATATTTGAAACTCTTTATATCAGACAAAAGAAGACTCTTTTCTTACACAATCCAACAAAACCAAAAATACCAATCAGAAAAGCGTAATTAATTACATTTACCAAACAGTAAACATGAAAGCACTCCATACCAGTCAAAAACAGGACTAACATACACACAGCATCATACCGAGCAAACGCTAACTTTCAAAAATTGTGGCAAAATCAACTTGGACGGGCTTGAATATCTCAGTCCCACTTGCGTAGTTTACGCAACTTACAGCTGTAATTAATTATGTTGCGAGAGAAATCACAGTCATTCCTGTATTTAATGGCCAAAATCAGTTGATGTTTTAACATCCCTCATCAGCTACATACAAGCGGTAACTTTTAGAGAGTCTCATTGATTTTGCTAACATAATATTGCAGGAATCTTTCAAAAAGAATATGTATTTGAATCTTATTATATCACACAAAAAAAGAGAATTGCCATCAAGACTGTCCAACGTAATAAAATGACAACAAGAAAAGCATTATGAATTGCTTTCACCTTTCAGTAACCTTGAAAGTACTCTATGCCATTCATGAAATAGGATTAACTTACAGACAGCATCATAACGAGCAAACCCCAACATTCAAAAACGGTGACAAAATCAACATGGACGTGATTGAATGTCTCAGTCCCACTTGCGCTGCTTTCGCTCACAATCATCAACAAGAAAGGCGGTGATATCTGGACGATTCAAATTGAAAGGACTAAATACAAAATTATGTTGTAAGGAATAGAAAAGATACATAGCTTCATTTAAAGATACAAAAAAAAAATTTCAGGAATAATTATTGATAAGCAAAATCTAAATCCAGACAGTGAATTTGAATCTCAAAACAAGTTGAAGCTTAAACATCCCTCATCAGCTACATACAAACGCTAACTATCAGACAGTCTCATTCATTTTGGTAACATAATATTCCAGACATTATTCAAGCAATAACATATATTTGAAACTCTTTATATCAGACAAAAGAAGACTCTTTTCTTACACAATCCAACAAAACCAAAAATACCAATCAGAAAAGCGTAATTAATTACATTTACCAAACAGTAAACATGAAAGCACTCCATACCAGTCAAAAACAGGACTAACATACACACAGCATCATACCGAGCAAACGCTAACTTTCAAAAATTGTGGCAAAATCAACTTGGACGGGCTTGAATATCTCAGTCCCACTTGCGTAGTTTACGCAACTTACAGCTGTAATTAATTATGTTGCGAGAGAAATCACAGTCATTCCTGTATTTAATGGCCAAAATCAGTTGATGTTTTAACATCCCTCATCAGCTACATACAAGCGGTAACTTTTAGAGAGTCTCATTGATTTTGCTAACATAATATTGCAGGAATCTTTCAAAAAGAATATGTATTTGAATCTTATTATATCACACAAAAAAAGAGAATTGCCATCAAGACTGTCCAACGTAATAAAATGACAACAAGAAAAGCATTATGAATTGCTTTCACCTTTCAGTAACCTTGAAAGTACTCTATGCCATTCATGAAATAGGATTAACTTACAGACAGCATCATAACGAGCAAACCCCAACATTCAAAAACGGTGACAAAATCAACATGGACGTGATTGAATGTCTCAGTCCCACTTGCGCTGCTTTCGCTCACAATCATCAACAAGAAAGGCGGTGATATCTGGACGATTCAAATTGAAAGGACTAAATACAAAATTATGTTGTAAGGAATAGAAAAGATACATAGCTTCATTTAAAGATACAAAAAAAAAATTTCAGGAATAATTATTGATAAGCAAAATCTAAATCCAGACAGTGAATTTGAATCTCAAAACAAGTTGAAGCTTAAACATCCCTCATCAGCTACATACAAACGCTAACTATCAGACAGTCTCATTCATTTTGGTAACATAATATTCCAGACATTATTCAAGCAATAACATATATTTGAAACTCTTTATATCAGACAAAAGAAGACTCTTTTCTTACACAATCCAACAAAACCAAAAATACCAATCAGAAAAGCGTAATTAATTACATTTACCAAACAGTAAACATGAAAGCACTCCATACCAGTCAAAAACAGGACTAACATACACACAGCATCATACCGAGCAAACGCTAACTTTCAAAAATTGTGGCAAAATCAACTTGGACGGGCTTGAATATCTCAGTCCCACTTGCGTAGTTTACGCAACTTACAGCTGTAATTAATTATGTTGCGAGAGAAATCACAGTCATTCCTGTATTTAATGGCCAAAATCAGTTGATGTTTTAACATCCCTCATCAGCTACATACAAGCGGTAAGTTTTAGAGAGTCTCATTGATTTTGCTAACATAATATTGCAGGAATCTTTCAAAAAGAATATGTATTTGAATCTTATTATATCACACAAAAAAAGAGAATTGCCATCAAGACTGTCCAACGTAATAAAATGACAACAAGAAAAGCATTATGAATTGCTTTCACCTTTCAGTAACCTTGAAAGTACTCTATGCCATTCATGAAATAGGATTAACTTACAGACAGCATCATAACGAGCAAACCCCAACATTCAAAAACGGTGACAAAATCAACATGGACGTGAATGAATGTCTCAGTCGCACTTCCGTAACTTTCGCTCACAATCATCAACAAGAAAGGCGATGATATCTGGACGACTCAAATTGAAAGGACTAAATACAAAATTATGTTGTAAGGAATAGAAAAGATACATAGCTTCATTTAAAGATACAAAAAAAAATTTCAGGAATAATTATTGATAAGCAAAATCTAAATCCAGACAGTGAATTTGAATCTCAAAACAAGTTGAAGCTTAAACATCCCTCATCAGCTACATACAAACGCTAACTATCAGACAGTCTCATTCATTTTGGTAACATAATATTCCAGACATTATTCAAGCAATAACATATATTTGAAACTCTTTATATCAGACAAAAGAAGACTCTTTTCTTACACAATCCAACAAAACCAAAAATACCAATCAGAAAAGCGTAATTAATTACATTTACCAAACAGTAAACATGAAAGCACTCCATACCAGTCAAAAACAGGACTAACATACACACAGCATCATACCGAGCAAACGCTAACTTTCAAAAATTGTGGCAAAATCAACTTGGACGGGCTTGAATATCTCAGTCCCACTTGCGTAGTTTACGCAACTTACAGCTGTAATTAATTATGTTGCGAGAGAAATCACAGTCATTCCTGTATTTAATGGCCAAAATCAGTTGATGTTTTAACATCCCTCATCAGCTACATACAAGCGGTAACTTTTTAGAGAGTCTCATTGATTTTGCTAACATAATATTGCAGGAATCTTTCAAAAAGACCATGTATTTGAATCTTATTATATCACACAAAAAAAGAGAATTGCCATCAAGACTGTCCAACGTAATAAAATGACAACAAGAAAAGCATTATGAATTGCTTTCACCTTTCAGTAACCTTGAAAGTACTCCATGCCATCATGAAATAGGATTAACTTACAGACAGCATCATAACGAGCAAACCCCAACATTCAAAAACGGTGACAAAATCAACATGGACGTGATTGAATGTCTCAGTCCCACTTGCGCTGCTTTCGCTCACAATCATCAACAAGAAAGGCGGTAATATCTGGACGATACAAATTGAAAGGACTAAATACAAAATTATGTTGTAAGGAATAGAAAAGATACATAGCTTCATTTAAAGATACAAAAAAAAAATTTCAGGAATAATTATTGATAAGCAAAATCTAAATCCAGACAGTGAATTTGAATCTCAAAACAAGTTGAAGCTTAAACATCCCTCATCAGCTACATACAAACGCTAACTATCAGACAGTCTCATTCATTTTGGTAACATAATATTCCAGACATTATTCAAGCAATAACATATATTTGAAACTCTTTATATCAGACAAAAGAAGACTCTTTTCTTACACAATCCAACAAAACCAAAAATACCAATCAGAAAAGCGTAATTAATTACATTTACCAAACAGTAAACATGAAAGCACTCCATACCAGTCAAAAACAGGACTAACATACACACAGCATCATACCGAGCAAACGCTAACTTTCAAAAATTGTGGCAAAATCAACTTGGACGGGCTTGAATATCTCAGTCCCACTTGCGTATTTACGCAACTTACAGCTGTAATTAATTATGTTGCGAGAGAAATCACAGTCATTCCTGTATTTAATGGCCAAAATCAGTTGATGTTTTAACATCCCTCATCAGCTACATACAAGCGGTAACTTTTAGAGAGTCTCATTGATTTTGCTAACATAATATTGCAGGAATCTTTCAAAAAGAATATGTATTTGAATCTTATTATATCACACAAAAAAAGAGAATTGCCATCAAGACTGTCCAACGTAATAAAATGACAACAAGAAAAGCATTATGAATTGCTTTCACCTTTCAGTAACCTTGAAAGTACTCTATGCCATTCATGAAATAGGATTAACTTACAGACAGCATCATAACGAGCAAACCCCAACATTCAAAAACGGTGACAAAATCAACATGGACGTGATTGAATGTCTCAGTCCCACTTGCGCTGCTTTCGCTCACAATCATCAACAAGAAAGGCGGTAATATCTGGACGATTCAAATTGAAAGGACTAAATACAAAATTATGTTGTAAGGAATAGAAAAGATACATAGCTTCATTTAAAGATACAAAAAAAAAATTTCAGGAATAATTATTGATAAGCAAAATCTAAATCCAGACAGTGAATTTGAATCTCAAAACAAGTTGAAGCTTAAACATCCCTCATCAGCTACATACAAACGCTAACTATCAGACAGTCTCATTCATTTTGGTAACATAATATTCCAGACATTATTCAAGCAATAACATATATTTGAAACTCTTTATATCAGACAAAAGAAGACTCTTTTCTTACACAATCCAACAAAACCAAAAATACCAATCAGAAAAGCGTAATTAATTACATTTACCAAACAGTAAACATGAAAGCACTCCATACCAGTCAAAAACAGGACTAACATACACACAGCATCATACCGAGCAAACGCTAACTTTCAAAAATTGTGGCAAAATCAACTTGGACGGGCTTGAATATCTCAGTCCCACTTGCGTAGTTTACGCAACTTACTGCTAGTATACTGTGCAATACTTTAAAATTGATTGACAAGGGCTCAGCATCGAACAAAATTTTTCATGACGATGTTTCTTTGAGAACAAAATTTGGCCGCAGTACATCGAATACTTCTACTGTTCGGCCGCATTTCCTCTATCAGAAGTTTTTGATACCTTAGATACCTTTGATATCTTAGGTTCTGCAGCTAGTTGTTTTTCTTTGAAGAATCTTGAGAGAAAAGCCCATCGCAGTACCTAAGATATCAAAAATGTTTGATAGAGGTAATGCGTGCAAACTTTTGTGACACTTTCTCACTACTGGAAATTCAATTAACTGTGACAAATTTGCACTAGGCCAGGCTGCAGTCGTAAGCTAACACCGCAAAATGTGCCGTGAGATTCTCAATTTCAGGTCAGATGAATTGGAAGTTGCCAGTTTGAAGAAAGATACCAAACTTATTGAATATACGCATAGGCGTACGGGCCGGGGGGTGGGGGCTGTTGGGCTGCACCCCCCCCCACAAGGACTCGGGCAAAAACATTTGGGCAGTTGCCAAATTTTTGGCAGCGGCGAATAAACTTAAAACATCGCGTTTTATGGTCAAAGCAAACAAAAATGCGATTTTATTCCGATTAGGCGAGACGATGTGCCCGAAATCCGGGCAGTCCACCGATCATAATTGAGGGACAGAGGGAGTGCCAATGAATTCCAAAAGAATCCGAAATTCAGGCGATAAATGCCACACATGTCGGTTACTAATAATGCTACGGACACCAGAATCATTGATACATTTGCCAGTCGCAAAATCGGAGATGTCAGTTTTTTTGATAATATCGCCCGATATTTCTGTTACATTAAGAGAACAATTAAAACTTATCTAGTTACATTAGAACTTCTGAAATTTTCCAATTCGTCTACGGATAAGAAGACAGCGTTGTACTATTTTTGATAAAAACATTTGCAAACTTTTATTACATTGATAGTATAAATTGTCGCGTTTTTACTTTCGCGGAGTTCTGCGGTAAGTGTAGAAACTAGATCTTCAGTGATTATGCCAATTTTTCGGGCGTCAACCTATGTAATTTTTGGGCACAAGGACTCACCCCCCCCCTAGAAAATGTTGCCCGTACGCTTATGGCTGGAAGGACTCCAAATCGGGCACGACGAGCGATTTGAAATGCTCCCTAAGAATGAATTGTCAAATGTACTGTTTATGAATATACGAATTCGAAGTGCATTTCTGGCCAACGAACTAAAATAAGATTTTAAAAAAGATGAATTGAAGTATCGATGACTTAAGACCTTGAACGAACTTAATGAGCTATCAGAAGCACTTTTGATTTTCCCTGAGTGTAAAAACAAAATAGGATTTTTCAAAATTCAAGAATGAAAGTCTTTTTTTGTAATTTCCATGAAATAATATTTAGAATATCAAATAATATAATATATACATATAATTTATTCTTTTTTAAAAAAATTTAAATGGCTTTTCGGACATTCTCAAATTGTCTATGGAATGTAGTCAAATGGAATATAGGCCTTAAAATTTAATATCTTACCAAAAAACGTAGAATGGAGGTCGTGCAAATAGTAGCATTTATAAGGGCCAATATGTCGATTTATTGCATCAACTGTTATAAAAACTTTATTACATACAGATATATTTAAACCAATTATTACATAGTGCTTGCGGAATAACCATAACTCAGTAAAAGAATATGTGATTGAGTTGATAAGCTATTGGAAAAAGAATTGCAGACAGATTTGCTGTATATGGGTGAAGCAGCAATCCGCTAAGATGTATGCGTGGAAGAACGAGGAAGCAGACAATGAATAAAGGAATGCAAATTGATATGAAATACTGAAAATCCAAAGAACAGTCAGCAAAATGTCACTTCAAGACTAAGAATCTGTGAAGCTTCGAGGTTCGATTCGAGAAAAATTCGAATCTGCCCGCGTCGGCTGGTGAAAATTTATTTCAACTACCCGGCATCTTCGTTTGATTGGTAGCCTCTTCCAGTTCGTTGCAGTTGATTGCTGAACTAAAGAGTTAATCAAATCAGCTATAGGGTTTGCTAATAAATTAATCTACATGTCGCTCAGATCAAGGCTTCGGATTCTGTTGACATTTCTGACCGAATCTGATGTTCTTCGAAATAACGTACACAGAGTAGATTTGCAAGTGGCCAATTTGCAGGATCGCAAGTTTGCATCTGACAGCGGCTGTAAGACTCTCAGACTGTCTTGCGTCAGGAATCGTGGCACAAGTTTTCTAAAACAGTGAATTAAACTACACATCAAAATAACCCTTGCTAAAAGAAAGCCGCTAAGCGCAAAGAGGCAAAACTTAGACGACGGGATATCAAATATATAACAAAAGATTGTTTTATTCACCAACATGTCATCCGATCTTTTGGCAGTGATCCTTAGACTTTTTAAATGAGACCACTCAGATGACTTTTCTTAATGAGACTTTTTGCACCTAACTCCTGTAACTTTTAAGCCACCGCTTATATGCAATCTTTGAGGTAGACCTACAGAAGCTTCTGGGCAATAGGCACATTTCATCTCGATTATATCATGACAGAGCTCAATCAGCAAAAATCAGCGCATCAAATTTCGATCATCGCTTAAAAACAATGAAATTTTTCCATTTTTAATGATGGGCTGATTGGATGTGCTGACTACATTATCTTTCCTGTTGTGATTTTGTCCACAGTTGATGAAGACGAAATTGTCCTTTTATCCTTATCTTCCTTCCACTGCATCAGTCTGAAATCAATCGAACGTCTGGTACAAAGGTGACATGAGCTTAAATACGAACATGGTTTATTTCATATGGTACACAACCTTTTCATGACTTGTGTATTTGGCGTAATTTGTGATTTTTAATATCGGAAATGAACACTTACTTATTGCCGACTTAGTCTTTTTCCCATCAGCCACGGCTACTGGATTACTTCATCGATTTTCAATTTCCAAGCTGAAAAGTTCAAGACTCCAATAATTAATTACAGATTATAGTGCTCGAAGTCTTCTGTAATGCTGTACTTGCATGAGCTTGAGCGACAGATTTCCGCAGAAGTCTACAAAGCATATTTAATAATTTATTTTGAATTCGTCCTGAATAATTCAGATAGTCATTACGGACAGCGAAGGTTGCAGGCCTCAATAGCTTGTTGCTATTACTGTGTTCTGATCTCAAACTTGTGATGGATATAGTCCACTGATTGTTAGTTCATGAAAATTGGTGTTCTCCCGAGCTCAGGTTTAAGAACGATTGATGGAGGCTACATTTCCTGTCTCCGCGTGAAACTCAAATGACTTTTCTGTGAAGCTGAAGTCCAATCCCCATCATCAAGTCAGGCAGTTCAAGGCATGTTGTCAAGTCAACATGCATCCAACTCATAATCTACCCTCAATGTTCATTCAAAATAAGCTGTAGTTGCGAGGCGTAGTAGACTGTAATTTTCTCAGCAAAATACAGCCAATTTAATTTGACTACCTATTTTTTTATGACTGCTAAGGTGTTACCGCATCTTCATTAGCCATGAAATGCATGATTACTAAGTTTTGTCTGATAGGCCTATTTCCTTAATGGCTGGCAGAGTAACTGGCTAAGTAAATCGGACGGTAAAATAAACTCAAGAATTTCTATGATTCGATTCGACTCAAAATTTTCCGATTCGCAGGTTCCTATTCTAAATATCAAAAAGAAAGACTGCATGGTTACTGGCCCTTGCTCCTCTTTGAGAGGTGCTCCGGTTTTGGTTGAAAAAATCTCCCCCGTACTAAGAACTTTTTGTACTACAATTATGATGGAGATAGGTCAAGGAATGATTCAGACAGTAATCTCGACAACTTGACTTAAAATTGAATGATCTAAACAAAAATAAAGGTAAAAGGATGTTACTTTCAAAATGTAGCAGTAGGCAAAATAGAAAAACTCATAGACAGGAGCAGAGGTTTCTTCAATCATTTGATCAGTGACTAATGAGGGAGAGAAAAGCAAATGATTTCACGGAAAAAAATTAACATTTGGTTTTCAAATTCTTATGAAAGTAGATTTTTGGCGGCACGTTGTCTCTGCAAGGAATCTCACACAATCACAGTGGTAACAAAGCCCAAGCTATTTTTTGTGAAAATTCTCTCTACCGGGCATAAAGTCATAAATCAGTGTATTCTGCTTTTTTCGCATGGCAATGCCATCATTCTAGACATATATTTTTTCCAATAGCTTGTTGTCTATTCATCAACTCTTTACTAAGTTATCGTTTCTCCCTGAGCACTACGAAACAATTGTTTTTTCATGTCACACAATTTCTTTTCTTTATTTTTGAATCGTTTCTTTTCCTCGACTGAGAGAAGTGGATTCTATTTCAGCGGATTGGGTTGTTGGGTATTCAGCACTTAGGATCTATCTTGAAGTGATCAGCATAATTTCATAGACTATCTATAGTCCACTGACGCAAAAATTACATAAAAATCAATCCATCCATCTTCTTTCAGGAAATGTCATTTGGTTTCAATATGAATGAAATTATACTTATTGTGTACAGTTGAAAACATTTTTTCTCTACAAGTGTCTGCATTGAGATGCATTAATGGTACCCTTAGTGAGTTTAAGGAACCAAAAAACACATCCAATGTCGACATCATGTCATCACAGTGATTTGTTAACCTTCGGATCTGATCATGGGACGCTCCTTCTCAATGGCGAGCATTCGATCATCGTCTTGCGGCAGTTTGTGTCTTACTCTCGAGAAATATATCAACTGCATGTAAACTGTACGTAGCCGTTCTACAGACAATGTGTCATGTCAGTTACTCATTAATGCAATTGATTAAATTGCAAACTACTCCGTTTTTCTTCACAATTGCTTTAGATAACTCCCGGTTCTTAATTTAGAATGCAATAAGTTTCGTCATGAATTTCTTTAAAAAAGCTGCCGGCAATCATGCACCTGGTACGGATCTAAGCATATTAATATCACAAGGCCTGCGGCCTCGTCTGGCAATTTTTGTCATGTCACTTCATCGCCATGTTGGTTAATGTCGCATTAGCCGCATAGTTACTGCAGGGCATTATCTGCAAGGATCATAAAATAATTCGCACTGCATGTTGAATGAACATTTAACAGTGATGACTGCAAAGTAATTGCAAAGATTCTTGACCTAAGCAGTATTATTCATCGTCTTGTCCCTAGATTTCTGCCTTACTGCGGACAGCTGCGCGTTCCTTTGAGTCGTACTAACCGATATCACTCGAGCTTTTTCCCCATTGTCACTGCACTTTATACCTTTTCCAAGTCATTAGTAGAAACACGCAATTCAATAGCGGTGATCTCAAGTCAATAGAAGATCCACTCAAATCAGCAACGGGAATCTCAAATCATTAATAGAAATTCTATTCTATCTCAAGTCAACAGTAGATCTACCCAATTCAACAATGGAAAGCAAAAATCAACAGTAGATGTTGGGATCTTTTGTCATGCTTCAAAATTTACGGGCCAGTTTAAGACATGTAGCTACGATTGCATAATGCAGTTTGCATCGCGCAATCACTTATTCACGTCTTCGTTAGCTAACTAACAATAATAGACAAAAGTACAATGGCATGTGCAGAAACAAAGATTGCCCGTCATGCCAAACAATTGACTCATCACATCGACTCGATGCATGCATTGATTGATAGCACCAACTAATGTCATTCTTTGTACATGCGATCTGTAGCGATGTCGCGTCAACGAATATCTGCTGCAGACAAGCAAAGACTTATACGGGCGTTTGAGAATGGTCAGGATTATCAAGCTTTGGCTGAGACGTTGGCTATCAAATCTGGAACTGCTTGGTCAATCATCCGGCGTTTTCAAAATACTGGATGTGTAGTGCGACAGAGAGGAGGTGCACACAACAAAAACGGGATGATGAAATATCTTCAACTCTTTTGTCTATTGTTGAGGAAAATCCCCAGTTTACTCTAATCACAGATAAATGCCACTTTGAAGTCATTGCTGCCACATAAGCCCGCCATGTGTGATAAGACAATTTCGAATATTTTGCACGGTCAAATGGTGACCATGAGGAAGTTAATGGACTCCCCTGCAGAGAGAAATGCATCTGAAGTGAAAGCTCAACGTCGACAACTCGTAGAGTGGCCAATTGCTCTCAGCCCAGATATTAAGCCGATTTTTATTGATGAGAGTGGCTTTCATCTTTGGATCAAACGAACTCGCGGGAGAGCCATCAGAGGCGATCGGGCTGTGCGTGTTGTTGGTGGACGAAGGAGCACAAATTTTAGTGCATTGTTTGCCGTGTCTCCAAGACGGGGTCTGGTTCATCACCAGTTCATTACATCGAATACGAATTCGACAGCCTTCAATTCCTTTCTGTCAGAGCTGTCCCTGAATATTGGACATGAAACGTTGGCGGTATTCATAATGGACAATTGCAGCATCCATCGCAATCACCACTTGGCTAATCTCCCAAGTACTCACACTGCAAAATTTCTTTCTCCCTATTCTCCCATATTCAACATTTGCGAAAATGCGTTCAATTCGTGGAAAGCCGGAGTCAAGCGCCAAATGAGGTGAGGGACCAGGTCATTTTGCAACCCCACCCGCAAAGACTTGCAACTCAAATGCAATTAGCTGAGCAGAACGTTGCCGAAATAACGGCTTATAAATGTGACCGATGTTTTTCACAAATGCAGACGTATTACGGTCGTGCGTTGAGAGAAGAAGACATAATATATTGAGGTATGTAAATGCATCAGTGGAAATTTTCAGTGTTATGCAGTTCATCATGATTTATGTTCAGCATATTTTTATTCTATTGTTTCTATTGAAAATTATTGACAGATTTTTCACATACCCACATTGTTGCTTTTCATTATCAGCGATCAGGACGAACTGTCTCTAAACACAGCCTACATGATTAGAAAAATTCTAGAATTCATTCTTTGCAGCTTCGAATCCTGGGGGCTACATTACATGCATGCTTCTTATGTCTTCCTTTTGCTATTAAACTTTTGTCTGTAAAACGAAATAGTGCTCAATCAAGTAAAAACATTAATGAATCCGTAATTGCAACTCCATATCCATTCTAAAGAGGCACAAACTGGCCCGTAAATTTTGAAGCATGACAAAAGATCCCAACATCTACTGTTGATTTTTGCTTTCCGTTGTTGCATTGGGTAGTTCTACTGTTGACTTGAGATAGAATAGAATTTCTATTAATGATTTGAGATTTCCGTTGCTGATTTGAGCGGATATACTATTGACTTGAGATCACCGCTATTGAATTGCGTGTTTCTACTAATGACTTGGAAAAGGTGTAGAAGGTCCATTTTCTATGATCATCACTGGAGTGCATGATTGCTTCTTCATAGCATTCCACGAGTTAGATATCTTAAATGACCGAACCCGTTGGGCTATGATCGGCAATGATAAATAATGTAAAATGACATCATTTTATTGTTTATAGTGAAAACATACCAGTTTTTAGTGAAATATATACGAACATACGAGTCATGCGAATTTTTCGATTTACACTGCTAACATGCTACTTTTACTGCTCTTAGCAATGAAATTGAAATTAGATTGCATGCAGCATCGATAGATTCCAAAAAATTGAAGACCGAAGAAAGCAGTTTAGTCATACAAAGCTTCCTGTCTATCAAAAGTTAGGTGGGGCTTATGGCCTATACAGTAGACATCGCAAGTTTTGATTTAAGCTTTATACACTCTACAAGTATGACTACAATATGCAGTTGGTAAGGCCAACTTAATTTAACGTAGCAAAGTGCGTCAAGGTAACAAAATTAAAAAAAAAGAAACAAGCTAATGACTAGTTAATTTTCAATTGGTAGAAAATATGATTTAAAAGAAAATTTATATATCCTAATATGTCTAAAAAGCTGCCT